>BRDA01050923.1:0-12970 GCA_036984385.1 Crenuchus spilurus
ATTCTGTTATTTCCTTGACAGTGGCATTCCTGTTTGAGGTGCAGTGACGTTTAAGGGCCCGGAGATCACGAGCATCCAGTAGAGTTTTACGGGCTCTCTCCCACTCACTCTCTCTCTCTCTGTCTCTCTCTCACACACACACACACACACATACACAGACACACAGGCTCTCTCCCACTCGCTCTCTCGTTCTCTCTGTCTCTCTCTCTCTCACACACACACACACACACACACACACACACACACAGGATACTAAAACAAAACTCTCCCTACGACATGCACCCTAGACCCTACACCCTAGCCCTCCAGACTCTCATTTACATCACATTACCTCTCTAATGGCTCACAAGAAGGGTTTTTTTTCTGCAAACCTGGGAAATGCAGTGTTAATTATTCACACTTGAAACACAGGATACTCTCAAAAAAACTACACATTAATTTTTGGCAACATGTTAGGACCTCACGTTCGCCTCTCAGCGCTGGGGTCTTGGGTTCGATTCCCCATCTGAGCGGAGTTTCCATGTTCTCCCCGTGTCTGCGTGGGTTCCCTCCGGGGTCTCCGGTTTCCTCCCACAGTCCAAAAACATGGAGGTCAGGTGAATTGGGTACTCTAAAAAATTGTCCGTGTTTGTGTGTGTGTGTGTGTGTGTCACCCAGCGATGGACTGGCGCCCTGTCCTGGGCTTAGTTGAATGGTGTAATGCCCTGCCCTGCGCCTAGTGAGGGGGTAGGGGACTAACCGCGACCCTGATAAGGATTAAGCGGGTGTGTAATGAATGAATGTTAGGACCTCATGTCCCCGCCTCCAATAGTGGGACCAACCTGTGTGAGTGTGTGTGACCAAGTTAGGGCCAACTTGTTGGTTTAAAATATTACCCATAATATTTTATAGTTTATATACAGTTTTCTGCCCTTCTAATTGGTATATCAGTTTCTTTACTTAAAATAAATACCTTATACACTTGTATTTTTTACACTTTGCTTTATTTGTCTTTAGCCCAGTTTGTTGTATGAAAACAATCAAAATAAATATACGTCTATAGAATGTTTGGATGGTCATAACACCTATAAAAGATCCAGCACAATACAGTTTTACATGTATTCTTATGGGGAAAATGCATCCAGCTAACGAGCAAACCAGCTAACGAGCTTGGCTTCTGCACGGATTAAACTCGTAAGTAGGGTTACCACTGTACTTATTTGAACAGGTGAACTTCAGAGTGTGTCCAGTCAGAACTGATCTGTGTCCCTCTCTCAGAATGATCTAGCAGACTACACACCATTGAAGTCCTGCATCATTCTGTAGTTCTCGCTGTGAACATATTACAGGTTCAAGATCCAACGTGATTTTTTCAGTGGGAAAAAAAATAATCTAGATCACGTTCTGTAGTAAATAAATAAGTTCAGAAGCCTGTAGATTTGGTTCCATGTTCATTCTTCACCTGAACATCAGTGAATCTGCTGGATTATGAAATGGTTTAAAAGTTGTAATGAGAATAAGTCTAAATGTGAGCCAATATGCTAGTGTGAACCGGTTAGACATCAGGTAGCTGTGGCAGTGGTGTAGAGAGGCTGATCAGATAGTGACTAAAGTCTAAACTGAACAATTACACACGTTTTCAGCTCGAGTATTAAACACTTCACACGTTCTCACACCGCACGACCTCCAAAAGTCTGGAAAAACCTTTTGATTCATTCAAGAAGCTGCTAATCTTATGATTCAGTATTCAGTAGCACATTATGTCACATACAGCATCATTCTCACCATGACTTTTAAACCACCTCATCATTCAGCAGATCCACTGATGTTCAGGAAGAAAATGCCCACAGAACTAAACCTGCAGGCTTCTGAACTTATTCATTTACTACAGAACATGGAGAACTTCTTTTTTTTAAACATTTTTAGTGTTTTTTTTTTTTTTAATAAATAAATACCCTGTTAATTTCATTCAAAAATCCATTAAAAAAAATCAAGTTAGAACCAAATATGGGCATAAAGAACATGATGCTGATGACACGACTTCAGTGATCTATTGCTTGTGTGGAACTTTTAGAAAACAGACAGTGGAGTCTCTGTGATTTTAGCATTAAGGAAAACAAACCAAAAAAAGCATTTAACTATGAAACAGTCAACTCTGGAACACTGCAAGAGATCACAATATATCACACTGCTCATGTTTTGTTCTGTGCACACAAGTCTAGTACCTGCAGGTTCTTTTAGGCATCACTTCAGTGGCTGACATACAATGGCACAAAATATGACCCACCCCTCCATTTAATGTCCTCATGTTTTTCTGGTGAGAGAAACAATCCTGTTTCTGACGTAGTACTTAACTGCCCTCCAGTCCCTGTTTTTCAGAGCTCCAGCACAACTTCTGATGCACTTCTCACACTCCTCCTTCCCAGGGGTTGTGCCCTGCTTAATGTACCTTTGGATAAGATGAGACAGGATTGGATTAATATTTAAAGCTCAATGTTACCTTGGAGAACAAATAGGCAACAAGACAGAGACAAGCGATGCTGCAAAACAAAGTAAAGCATGTTGTAGGAGGACAGTAAGGAAGACCAGGCATATACAGCACATAGTGTGTAACATTCAGCTAGTAAAAAGGGCAGAATCCCCAGTATAAATACAGCAGAGACAGCAGCTAGACACAACACAGGTAGTAACTAAACAACATCTAACAGCATGACATCTACAACAATATGTAACAAACAGCTGAGATAAATATATAGTAGTAGTGGGACAACACATCACAGTGTTAATAAAGTGTTCTGGCCTATGTTGTTATCTTTCCACTAGATGTCACAAATGTCCTTAATCCTCCGTGCCACTAGGTGGTGCTATTTCTTTTGTTTTCTTTTGTGGTAGCAGAGCACATTGTAAACACCACATAAGACATGCATGCTGTTTAATATGCATCTTCATTCATCCTGCTTGTAATCATACATTCAAGCATTGTCTGTAAGTAAATGTTAGATTTACATACTAAGATATTATATCAGCCATTATTTAATATTGAGCAGCCTAAGTTATTCATTTAGAGTGTTTTTTTTTTTTTTGTGTATACTCATTGCTACTATTCTGTGTTGTAGTTTTACGTGAGTTCCGGCACACTCTTCTACTGTATGGTGAACGAAAATAAATCCATTCATATTCAAGAGTGTTTGGACAAGTTTATCTATCTGTCTAGCTGAAGAATCAGACTCAGAAGCGAGGGCAGAATATAAAGAATACTATTCAGAATTAGTACCTTCGCAACTTCCTGGTCAGTCCATTTTCTTTTGGAACCAGGTGCCTGGTCTGAAAGGAAACATTCAGATGATATTTTATTTAAATTATGATCACAAACAAAAACAAAGATGTAATCAAGGATACAAGTTGTTTACTTATTGTTTGGTATACAACAATACCAAAGTATTTCAGGCTAGAACACCGTCATCAGCGCAAACATGATGGTTGAAACATGGCTGCCATTAGCCACTCAAAGCAGGTGAATCACATGATTTGTGTAGGGCAGGTGGATCCCCTGGGGTACCTTTCTCATACAGATGAATGTTGGAATTGAACCACCACTGTACCATGTATGTTGTAACCACATAGCAGCTCCAGTACGACTGTTTCCCAAAAACCGCCAACCAACATGATTCCAAAACAAGTTTGTTCTACCGTGGTCTGTTTAGAAGTGCATGCCTTAAAATATGAGTGACAAGCATGTTTAAATTCCTCCATTGCATTGCCATTGTTTAGTAGGCAGTTAAGTATGCAGTTTAATGAGGGGCTAAAAGAACTTATAGTTTTTCAGGGCAGTATAGAATGTTTCCAGGGCTTTTTAACATTTCTATTAATTTCCAGGTGTTTTCCGTGATTGGAACCCTGGGTGACCAGCTTTTTAACTTATAAAATCATTCTCTTATTGTAGTTAGTATTATCTAACTAACAGGAAACCATGAAGACAGACATGCATCCTCATATCCTATACCTGAATGTGTTGTTTCAGATGTCTTTTCTGATGAACTGGCGGATCTTTGTGAGCCTGAGACAGAAAGTAAAAGAAAGAAGAGTACAAAGTAAATAAATGCACGTATACTCATCGTACCGAATAAATCCCATTTCTAGGGGAGAGGGTTCCATTGTGTGTTCCCTAAAATACCTGCACTGTCTAATGACACTGATGATGAGGGTCTAAATACTTCTGATGGTTTTGAGGTGAAACAGCCCTGCAGTCCCAATGATGAGTCTAGAAGATAGCAAACAAGCAAGAATAACTTGTATATACATACAACATATATGTATACATACGTATACATAATAAGAATTTGGTTACTTTTTATTGTTTTGCAAAAAAAAAACTTTTTTAGCACAATACCTGAGTCATAATGCTGCAGCGACAGCTCTGAATATGGGCTAGATTCTGACATAAAGTGCAAGAGAATAACACTAGTTAATTTTCAGCAAATCATATTAATTAATAATTAAGTAACTTATACTACTGAATACTGTCACGTTATTTACAGGAAAATGTAAAGTCTTTACCACTGGACATCTCTTCCACTGTGTCCTCTAAGTCAATAAACTTCTCTGTTAATGTCTGAACAGTTTCTGGAAAACAGTGTAAACAAAAATGAGAGAAAAATGACCACAATACAGGGAAATGGTTTACCCCACAGTATTGACCCCACAACCTGAATCTCCTTACCACTGGGCTCAATGGTGATCTCCTCCAGATTCTTTCCTTTGAACTCAGCCAGCCGTCCTTGTTAACATGCCATCAGTATTTTACTGATTTTTGCCAATTGCAGAGTTCCCTCTGGTAAGCGATAGTACTGTCTGTGGATTCTAACATCATGCCTAAAAAATTAGCCAGTTGATCAACCTCAGTGTCATTTAGATTCAACACTTTTGACAAGGTAAACACTTGTCAAAGTTTCCGTAGTTTGGTGGATGAGAGGGTATGAGGTTGCTTGGCTCCACATTCTCTGGCAAAAAACAAATGCAGTCAGACCCCTTTAAGTGTGTTAAACTCCCAGACCTGGCAAATATGAAAATATTGTCTGGTAGCACTCCACAAGCTGATCTCTCCTTTACAAGCAGATGCAGAGACTGAACCATGGCTGGTGTTAACAGAACCGGCACTTTTCGTCCTCTTTTACCTCTAATTTCCATATGTGAGAAGTATTTGCAAAGCATTGTTTTCAACCTCTGACAAAGCATGAGCTATGTCATCATGAACAGGAGTTGACACCCTTGATAAGAAAATGGATAACAACATCTTGGACACCTCTCCCTGTCGACGGCAATTAAACAAGATGACTTTAGCCAGGATCACTTTTGTGAGATTGGTCCAGTTTCGTGAGGTCTGGTCAGCAGAAAGCATGTTGTAGTTCTCCTCCTGTTTCTCATCCAGATGAAGGTGTATTTTCTTGACATCACTGGTAAATGGAATAAGTTGAGGCACGTTCCATTTAGCTTCATGCAGTGTTCGGTAAGCAGAGGCAGAAATCAGATCATTCCAGCATGTTTTAGAGATCTCATGGAAGTTTTCTATTAGCTTTGCTTTGCCTTCATTCCCTGATATGAGGGCTTCACGTGCAACCAGGTCTGCAGTTTTCTTCAAGCTATGTCCAAGTTTTAATGCCAGAGAGGACTTCTTGATGGTGTTGGTGTCCTCAACAAAGCCTGTGACTGCCTTCACTGCTGTAACTAAATGGTAGAAGTTTGATGGCATGACATACTGCTCAATGCTCTTTAGTGGAGTGACCTCCTGTCCAGCCAGCACTAACCTTCCAAGCTCTCTTAGTGTTGCACAAATGTACTCATCCTGTGACACCCCCTTCTTATTAAGAAGGGCTCTGCCAGGGCAATTATGTATCTGTCTTTTTTAACTGCCTGTGCAATGTTGTCCTGACACATCTTATTTATGATTTTCCATACTTTGGTGCTTACACCAGCAGGGACTGGCTGAGCGTTTGCACACAGAGCCTGAACTCGCATTTTTCCTGGCTTAGCTTTAGCACATTTCTGTGCTAGTGCACAGCCTTTCATATGCTTCCAGAGAACCCTCCTCTTGAAAAGCCCTTGACAACTGGCACAGTGTGTGAAATCTCTGACTTCTACACTGGTACTACTGGACTGCTTGCAAGGCAACACCACTCCTTTCCCTTCTTTCAGTGCCTCTATATTGTGCTCAGTTACCCTTTTTCTGTAGGTTGTCTAACTGTAGCCTTCTTTGCTTTGACTTTTTTGGACATGCCAGTGCTCTGTGGTTGTGGTTTTCACATTCATAATGACCAACAAAGTACTGCTAATCTCCTCTGTACTGCTACACTCAGCTGGCTGTTTTCTGACTTTCTTGTAAGATTTTCTGGGTGGAATCCTGAAATCAATTTAGCAAGAACAAAGACAAACTGTTAATTATGCATGTACATGTGACAAGACCATATATAGCACTTTTCCACCAAAATAACTCTGGTTCTTGAACTGGTGCCGTTCAGGCTCATGAGAACCTCGGTGCTTTTTAGTGAACCAGCCCGCATTTCCACTAGTTTTAGTTGAACCGAGGATGCGTCATGGTGGACGTCATCAACAAAGCGGAATTATAAGCAAAGATGGCAGAGCACATTGACTACTTGCGAGCATTTGTGCTCTTGGTACAAATGTTTTTTTCACTTCACAAGTCAAATCTTGTCTTCCCTCGTCCAGCTCCACTGCGCGATAGCTCCTTTTTAGAATCTCTGTAGTTCTTTTTTTAGTTTCTTTAGCTTATTTATCACTTGCTCTCTTGAACAAACAAACCTGCCCGAGCTAAATCCTCCACCAGCTCGCTGTAGAGTTTCTCCTTTCTAATACTCCCCTCAAGTTTCTCCTGAAACTCCGGAGAACACCAAAAAGATAACAAAAACTGAGTTTCTTTAATTGACCACTGTATGCTACGAGTCGTTATCTTCTTGCGTTGAGTGTGCAGGCGCATTTGGTTCACACTGAAAAACCAAGTATTTTTTGGTTCCCGCTGTGAACGAACGTTCCTGGTTCGGGGCACTATTTTTGTTGGTGGAAATGCGGTGAAAATTAGGTTTGTGAACCAGAACGGTGCTGGTTCCGTGTTGGTGGAAAAGTGCTAATAGATGCTTCTAAATCAGGGGTGTCCAAATTTTTTTCACTGAGGGCCACATACATAAAATATAGGAGGGGCTGGGCCATTTACTTGAAATGAGGTATATAGCCTTAACTTTAGTGTATTAAACGTCACTGCACCTTAAACAGGAATGCCATTGTCAAGGAAATAACAGAATGGGCTCAGGAATACTTCCAGAAAGCATTGTCAGTGAACACAATCCACTGTGCCATCCACCGTTGCCAGCTGAAACTCTACAGTGCAAATCAATCACCATTACAGTAAAATAAAAATAAACAGACAAATGACCATTTAAAACAGTTAAAAAAATGACACATCAAAAGCACCAATTTGATGTTAAAGAGATGTTAAATGCACCAATCAGATGTTGTAGGCACTCCTAAACAGGTGAGTCTTTAGTGAGGATTTGAACTGTAAGAGTGAATTTATGGTCCTTATATCAGTTGGCAGAGAATTCCAGAGCCAGGGAGCAGATGGGCTGAAAGCTCTACTCCCCATGGTGGTGAGACAGGCAGAGGGAACAGTCAGATGAATAGAGGAGGAAGATCTGAGAGTGCGAGAGGGAGCAGTATTGAGAAGATTGGAAAGATAGGGTGGAGTAAGATTATGGATGGTCTTGAATGTAAAAAGAAGGATTTTGTAGTTAATACGGAACTTGCCTGGGAGCCAGTGGAGCTGTGACAGGAGTAACATGGTGGAAGGAGGGGGTTCTAGTGATGGTACGGGCAGCGGAATTCTGAACCAGTTGAAACTTATGGAGAGATTTGTGAGGAAAACCAGAAAGGAGAGAACTGCAATAATAAAGACAGGAAGTGACGAGTCTGTGAATGAAGATGGCAGTGGTATGTGGAGTAAGAGAGGAGCGAAGACGACTGATATTACATAGATGGAAGTAGGCAGACCAGGTAATGTTATGGATATAAGATTGGAATGATAGAGTAGTGTCAAGGATGACACCTAAACTCTTTACTTGAGTTGAAGGGGAAACAGAGGAATTATCTATGTCAATAAGAAAACTGTTTGTTTTGGATAATGTTGTTTTATTGCCCAAGAGGAGAACCTCAGTTTTATCACTGTTTAATTTTAGCAGATTAGCAGAAAACCTGGATTTTATTTCAGTTAAACAATAAGGGAGAGATAGGTGGGATATTGAGAGTGGATTTGCAGGAGAAGTAGAGCTGGGTATCATCCGCCTAACAGTGGAAGTTAACGTGGTGTTTACGAAAGATGTTACTGAGAGGAATGAGGTAAATGATGAAAAGAAGGGGGCCCAGAACAGAGCCCTGGGGGACACCTGAAGTAACAGGAGAGGGCTGGGAAGTAAATGTTTTAATCTGAATGAACGGAGTGCAACAGGAGAGATATGATTTGAACCAGTTTAGGGGAGTCTCTGTGATACCAATGGAAGAAAGTTTATTGAGGAGGGTGTCATGACATATGGTGTCAAATGCTGCACTTAAGTCGAGGATGATAAGGATGGAGAGTAAACCAAGAATGAGCTGCCATGAGAAGGTCATTTGTGACTTTTTTTCAGTGCAGTTTCTGTGCTAAGGAGAGGGTGGAAACCAGATTGGAACTGTTCATAGAGGTTGTTAGAAGACAAGTAAGTGTGGAGTTGAGATTCCACTATTTTTTCTAGAATGTTGGAAATGAAGGGTAGATTAGAAATCGGCTGTAGATTATTGAAATTAGTGGGATCTGCACCAGGTCTTTTCAGAATTGGAATTATTACTGCAGTTTTGAGAGAAGCCAGAACAGTTCTAGTAGAAAGAGAGGAACGGATAATGATAGTGATGATAGGGACCAATGAGGGGAGACAGGCTTTCACTAGCACTGAGGGAGGGGGTCTATCTGACAGGTGGATAACTTAAGCTTCTGTATGATATCTGAGATTTCAGAGGTAGAAGGGAGGAGAAAGAAAGAGAAACAATGAGCAGGTGGAGAAAATTCAGAGATGAAGCTGGAAGTAGATTGTAAGCTAAGAAGATGGTGGATTGTACTGAATTTTTCATTGAAGAATGACATTAGTGAGTTACAGAAGTCAGTAGAGTACAGGTGAGATGGAATAGAGTCCGGGGCTTGAATAATACTTTTATATAGTGAGAATAGTGACTTGAGATTACGTTTATTAGAGCAGAATATATCAGTGTAATAACTGGATTTAGTTTGAGCAATACAGGCCTTGTAGTGTAGCATATGACCTTTGTACATGTCTTTATGAGCAGAAAGTCCAGTTTTTCTTTGGAGCCACTCAAGTTGCCATCCTTTGGCCTTCATGAGCCGGAGTTCAGGCGTAAACCAGGGGGCCGAACGGGAGAATGAGACAGAATTAGGTTTTATTGGAGCCAGGGAGTCAAGTACAGAATGAAGTCCAGTATTGTATTGTGATACCAGTTCATCAGGGGTGGTAAGGTTATGAGTGTCCATTATGGAGTTAATACTGGAGGAGAGAGAATCCAAATTAATGTCCTTATCCCGCTCAAGGCAGGCGTTGCAGATTTGCAACAGCTAAATTGTAATTACCTAATTACTCCACATCCATATTTTATGACCCATTTTTTACTCAAAAGTAACACTGCAGGTATTTGTTGTGCATGAGCAACAAACCGTTTCCCACTAGCTCATCAGGTGGCAGTGTTTCCTCAATTCCAAGATGTCTGCCTCCTTGGTGTCACTGACACAGGTTTTTTAGGCATCAATTTCATGTAAGTTTCAGTACCAAACTTCATTAATTTGAAAGCAATACTGCATAAGATGAATCATGAATCATGAACATATATATATATATATATATATATATATATACACAGTATGTACCAATTAGTAGATTTGATCTCCTCTGGGTTTTTCTCCTGAGGCAGCTCAATTTCAATGTTGCAATCTTGCAACATGTGGCCAGACAGGTACCAATGGATGCCACATGCTTTATCTACTAGTTTGCCTATATTTTGAGCAACAGTTTATACTAGGGTTATTTTACCATCAGCCTTGTTTACTAATTTCTTTGAAGTGTCACTGAGGGTATGGACCTGCGTTCTCACCTCCACCAGACGAAATTCAAAGTCCAAAATGGTATTTTGATCAGTTCATGGACAAATCCGTGTTTGAACATATTTCTCACCAATCTAACCTGTATGCAGTTATGAAGAATGGCCCAGAACTGAAAACAACCCCTTCTGAAAGAGCAATTCATTGGTTTACACATCTTGATGACCGTAGTGCGTATGCCATCGTACCGCATGTACTGGCAGACAGCAACACACTATGACCCAATTGCAACAGTCATGGGACAAAAGCGATTTGATCATCTGCGAACATACATCCATATGAATGACAATACCAATGTGAAGCAAGTGGGTGAGCCTGGATATGATCCATTATTCAAGGTCCGACCAGTACTTGAGAAAGTCCATACCAACTGTTTGAAAGTCAAACCAGAAGAAAACCACTCCATTGGTGAGCAGATGATCCCTTTCAAAGGAAAGATTGGAATGAAACAATATATCAAGAACAAGCCACAAAAATTGGGAATCAAGGTCTTTACTTGTGCAGGTGTCTCTTTGAAAGTCAAAGAAGGTGACTTTGAAGTATACACTGGAAAAGGGACTGTGACGAATGAGCGTGGACTTGGTGTTGCTGGTGAAGTTGTGCTTCATCTTGTATCAGAGGTGCCAAAAGGACTAAATTACAAGTGCTTCTTCGACAAAAAAGTGGTTCACTTCCCCTGAACTCATTGTGGAACTGAAGAAAATGGGAATTCTAAAAGTTGCTACCATCAATCGTAACCGTCTCTATGGATGTACCCTCAAAAGTGACAAGGAACTGTCAAAGGCTGGGCGTGGTGCATATGAAGTGAAATACGAAATGACAAGTGGGATGGCCATCGTGAAGTGGTATGATAACAAGGCAGTGTTACTGGTATCATCCTTCATTGGCCCTGATCCTGTTGACAGATGCAGAAGATGGTCGAAAGAGAAGAAGGAATATGTGGAAGTGAACAGACCCCACATTGTCAAGGTATACAATAACAATATGGGAGGAGTAGATTGGCAGACATGTTTGCAGCTCTCTATCGCATTGACATCCACCCACGTCGTTGGTATCTGCGCATCTTGTACTACTTGATTGATCTATCACTGGTCAATGGCTGGCTCCTTTACTGGCGTCATCTCACCCAGAAGCATGAGAAGAAGTATGTGCCGCTACTTGACTTCTGTGCTCAAGTTGCAGATGCCCTCATCAAGGTTGGCAAACAGGCTGACATGAACAGCAGGAAAAGAGAACGACCATCATTGGAAGATGTTCCAGAACCCCATCAAGCTGCCCCACCTCCACTTCAGAGGATCGTTGCACCATCGGTTGATTGCTTTCAAATCCATGCTGATAAACGTGGACGATGCAGACTGTGCAAGACTGGTTACACGCAAATAGCCTGCCAAAAGTGTAAAGTACTTTTGTGCTTTACAAAGTGCAAAAATTGCTTCTTAGATTACCACACGAAAAAGTGAAAGGATTTTTAGATGTTGGTGTAGTATTGTTTCATGCAAAGGGATCTCTAACCTCTAAAATCTCAAATTTTGTTTACACATATAAAATTTGGTTTTTACTAATGTAATTTTTTGTTTTCCCTTTTTACCCATCCATACAAAGTTGGCTGTTGTTGTTATTTTGCGACTTTAAAGCACTTTCTAACATAACAACTTTGTTTTACAAATAAAGTTAATGTTCATATCATATTCAATCCTCAGTGTTAATATACCACTCTGGACCAATGTTGCAAATCTGCAACATCCCAGAATTCATTGCATATGAAGGTCTCCCTCAAAAAAAGGTCAGAATTGTATATTGCTACCCCATATGATAATTTCCCCCAAACATCAGATTTTTCGTGTTGCTAAAACTTAATTTGAGCCTGAAAGGGTTAATATTGCAGAAAGAAATGAGGCGGAGTTTAGTGATAGTCAGAGAGAGACTGACATTAAATGTAAGGAGGAAATGGTCAGTTATTGGGAGTTCATCAGCTGTACGATCTAGAGGAGATGCACCTGAACAACAGACTAAATCCAGGATGTGACCCTTAGAGTATACAGACCCTTAGAGTGTACAGACCACTTTCAGGTTGGCAAGAGTACGCTGGCACATTTGTGCTGCTGCTTCTTGCTGAAACCTCACTGAACTTTGCTTCGCTGGACTTCACTTTATTTATTGGTACCTAGGATCATTACTTCTACAAACAGTATACATGTTTTTGGATTTTATGCTGGACACTGGAATCACACTGGACTTGCTACCTGGCCAACACTGGTAACCTGCAGCAGCACCTGTAGCTATAATGCCCTGAGCCCTCTCCCAGGCTTATTTACTTATTTACTGGCCCTGCTTCGTCGACGCTTGCCAGCAAAAGAGCTTTCCAACTTGGTAAGCTGCTGTTGTTTTGAGTTGGCAAGGACATGCCGCGCTAGACTAGGCTTGATCTGCTGAGCCTGAATACCAGGGCATGCCTGCATCTACACACCTATGCATGCCATGTTGAGTTAGGTATAGCCCGACGCCATCGCTACACTCACCGGGGCTCACGCCAAAAATTACACAGACAAAAAAGCATGTGTGACAGTGACTGTATCCCGTCCTGCTGCTCTGTGTGCCATCAGCAATCTGCTAGAATCAACAGATCAGTGAACTTTGATAATCTGTGTCATCTCCAGTACATCCCTAATGCTTCATCTAAACATACCTTGGATTAAATCAGACTGGCACTTGTGAATGCCTGATCTCTGGCCAATAAAATTTTTATTTTGAATAACTTCTTTGTCTCTCATAAACTGGATTTACTGT
>BRDA01050926.1:6216-18002 GCA_036984385.1 Crenuchus spilurus
GACTCCAATTCCAGCCCAAATCCACATTCTGACAGAACCAACGAATCCAAATCACATTCTGACAGAAAATTATGTCTGCAATTCCAGTCCCTAAACCTGACCTTAACCTCAGTAAATGAAAGACAATCTTACACCTAAACCAAAACCTCAGCAACCAAAGCAGTCTAACACCTAAACCTGACCTTAACGTCTGTATTAAAAGACAGTCTTACACTAAACCTAAGCAACCAAGACAGTCTTACACCTAAACCCGACCTTAACCTCAGTAATTAATAGACAGTCTTACACCTAAACCTAAACCCGACCTTAACCTCAGTAATTATTAGACAGTCTTACACCTAAACCCGACCTTAACCTCAGTAATTAATTGTATATTGTATATGTATGTATATATATAAGTATTTTGTTTTTGTATTGGCATCAGTTCAGTAATAATAGAAGAGTATACAGGTGATGTTAGCTCTTGTGTTATCTGTTGCTAGCTGGTGTCTAGTGAGGTCCATTTTCCTTGCGTCCAGCTGCTAATCATGGCACCATTAGCATGACGGCCCTCGTCCCACCTTGAGGAAGCGACATATCTCTGAACATTGGCTTCAGATCTCGTTAGGCTCTCGATGTGTCTTCGTTGTCCCAGGCGAAGTGACAAGCATTAATGACATTGTTCTCATTTCCTCGCAAATTACTATGCAGGAGAGCCAACAGCTCTCTATCTCCCTCTCCCTTTCTCTATCCCTCTGTCTCTTTGCGAGGATGCCATTTCTGCCCACAAATACACGGCAGGAGTGGGCCCTTCAGCACCAGCCAAACGGATGGCACGTCTCGCAAAGTGATGCACCCCCTCCCATCCCCCCATCCCCATCTCCTTCTCTCTTTTCACACAGCTCATTTCAGGGAAATTATTCATGGCCGAGCCCGCGCACTGTAATCACTCCTCCAGTCCCACGAAATCTCCATTTGTTCAAAGTGGCCGTAAATGAATTTTCAGATGGGCGCTATGAAGTGGTAATATTTGTATGAGGAAATTCGTATGCAAAACAGAGTGATCTCTGTTCCTTGAGCACACTCCGAGTGGAAGACGGCTCGATGTACTTTTACATGTTGGATCTAACAAGAAGATTGGGAGCAGGGGAGGGCAGTAATTGTAAGGAATATTTCCCCATCTTGCGCTCCTCATCCAAACGAGTCTATTCTAGCCTGTTAGGGACTACAGAAACCAATGTTTTCAGCTGGGATTTAGGAATAACTTTACATGTCAGCTTGACGCACAGGACAGGTCTTAAGTCTGGACACATCAACTCATACAATATTACGGCAAAGCCATCAAAAAAACGTCTGGAATTGACTAACAAATCATAATTCTATTGTATTTTAGATTCACTCTAGCCTTGGCGTTCTCTTAAGCAGCTTCATGGGGAGCCATCTGGGATGCTTTTCTAACAGATGTGGAGATCCAAACTTTAGAAAGTGCTTTTTAGTTCATTTTTTATATTCATAACACTTTAAGCAGCATTAAAAAAACAAACAATTATTAGTTTGACTTTTAGCTTAAGGCTGCAGACTGTGCCAGTGAAGTGAAGACAAGAATGGCCATGGGCATGTTGGTGATGGTCAAATTGACAAAGATGTGGAAAAGCAAGTCAAGTAGCACCAACACCAAACTAAGACTGATGAAAGTCTTGGTCTGGCCAGTAGCTACATATGGATGTGAAGCCTGGACACTGAAGAAAGAGGAAGAAAGACGTATTTTGAGAACAAGTGCATCAGGAAGTTGCTGAAGATCTCATGGATGAAGATGATGACCACTGAACAAGTCTATGAGATGCTAGAACTCAAAAGGAGTTACTGATGCACGTTAAATCACACAAGTTACGTTACTTTGGTCATGTGATGAGGCAGCACATGAGAGCATTGAAGGAAGTGTTATGACTGGACTTGTGGAGGGAGTCCGAAGACGTGGAAGACCAAGAATAACCTGAATGGATACCATCAAGACGTGGACTGGATTATCAGGTGCTAGCCTGCTACAGGCAACCAGAGACAGATGGCATTGGAGAGAAGTGACTCGTCTGTGCAGCCGACCATCATGAAGCGATGATGATGACATATAGCTTATGAGTTGAATGGCCAATCTAGCACTGTAATATTATGGTCAAAGCATTTCATAGTAGTTTTGAACTGTGGGAAGATATAAAGTCTAAGATATTTCCTGCCGGAAAAGGAAACAGGCATCTCCATGAAGCTTGTCAGCAGATGGAAGCATGAAGTGCTCTAAAACATCCTGCTAGATGGCTGTGTTGACTGTGGACTTGATAAAACACAGTGGAACAACACCAGCTGATGACAGCTCCATCACAGAAACTTCACACTGGACTTCAGACACCTTGATTTCCAAATGAAACGCAAAATTGATTTTCATCTGCAAAGAGAACTGCTGAGCATCAACAAGTACAGTTTTTTATTCACTTTAGACCAGATAAGATGTCTCTGGTTCAGTAGTGGCTCAATATTAGGAATTTGGCAGTTGTAGCCTGAGAGGTACATGTATTTATACTGTTACAATGAAAATGTTGACAGATTTTTTAACAAAGCCCTTCAAATTAGCAGAAAATTGGTTTAATTATTTTAATATCATAACAATTGCTGTTTTTAAATTTTTCTGTCCCAGAAATGTATTATTTTAGGCTGCACAGCAAAAAAGTGACTTGCGAAGGTTTTTGCAGTTTAGATTTGTGTCACAAGACGTCACACTTCAGCAGAGTGCTCAGTTTTATTTGGGACTTATTCAGAAATACATCATGGATGGCAACCACATATCAATATTAACAATTTTAAAACACTTATTCCAAAAAGATATGGCACATGAGTTATTTGAAGTTAAATATTTAACTGACATCTCTGAACTGTAGAAAGAATTTAACAACTTAACAAAAGGCTTTAGCTTTCATATAACACCTTCTAACAGCAGGTAAGAATGTTGCAAATCTCTGAATTTAAGCAATAGATGCTGGCCCTGCAGCTCTATTTATAATGAGAGGTTACTATGACTGTGCCAAAATAAATTGGAGTGAGAAAATATTTACAAATTACACCCGTCTAAAATAATTTTTCCCAAAGTGTTACACAGGCTACAACAGTTTCAAAACAGTAAGAGTGTCATAAAACTATATTTTGATTAAATCTGCTCTAAACTTAGACTTTCCAAAAAACTATTTTCAGATGTTCTGAAAATTGTACAAAAAAAAAACACTCAAAACATGTCAAGCCAAGAAGTTTGAGCTCTGAACTGAATAAATAGAGGTGTTGGCTACACACTGCTCATTACAGTTTTTAGACATTGTATGTGGTTTTATTTCTAAAATTTAAGAAATGTGAGGTGACACTCTGTTTGCCTCAGCCACTAACCCTACACTGAATATTCATGAGATAGGTGTGAACATTCAAGTGAGAGGTCTTTTTTTTGTCAACATTCCACAGATTCATGGCCACTGGAACCTGCAAATGTCCTTAATGCACCTTAGTCCGCTGGTACTTAGGTGTAGAGTTGAGGGATTCTACCAGTTAAACATGAACAGCCTTTTAATCTTTAAAAAGGTTTCCATTATGAATTTGCATGTTGAACAACCAGTCCAAAACCGATATTGTTAGAAATAGCATTTGCATACATATCTTCATCTGGGTCCGAGTCCAGTCAAGGTACATGTTCACAAATGCCTAAAATGATATCAGTACAATAAGTACATGAAACAATATAACTTAAGTGTTTACATACAGACTAAATGTATTCTTATGTCTAATTAGAAGTATGGTATGAGCATATTAGTGGCTATTATAGCAGTGAAGTGCTTGTAAACATAACTATTGTGAGGCTGAAATTGCATGCAGGGACAACTTTAAAGCACAGAGAGCTGTAACAGGCCTATATATGAGTGTGCATTGACTTCTCTCCATAAATTCAAAGGCTCTGCTTCAGAGCACAATGGAATTGTCATTAATCATTTATTATATATGACTGTAGAAACCTGCATGTGGGGACTAATGAGCTGCGATGAAGATGTGCAAAAATAGAAGCAGGGTGGATGACGAGTCTTGTGGGGTTGGGGAGCAAGGCCAAGACTGCAAGGGTGTTAAAGATATTGAATATCGAATTCACTTCAAAGTCAACAGCATCTTCAGCAATGACTGTTGACACAAGGCAAGCCACTGTTTCGCACGAAAAACACTCAACAACTTTGTATCTGCTTGCCAAAGCTTAAAAAACACCCTGAACTTGCAGTACGGCTCTGCTTTATTGACATCTGTTTACTTCCATTAAAACCGTAAGTCCTTGGCTGCCGAGTGTTGCCAAAGAAGCCAGTCATTGGAAATAGGTCACATCACTGCTTAATTGAATTCTCTTCTCACTCATACTGACTACACCACATGTTCCCATACTGATCAGCCAGACAACTACTGAGCCTTGAGCTATGTCTTGTGACTCATGCCGTCACCCACCAACAAGCTCCAGGGAATGGCAGCTTAAAGGTGTTACAGCTGGCTTGCCTCTTGCTAGCTCCTTAGCATTCAAAAAATCTGCACATAACCCCCGATTCATAACCCAGAACTGATTAATTATCTCGCTCAGCAGTACATCAATCAGCGCAGTTGACTGCAAGATGAATGAAATATGTTTAGCCTCTGAAAAGACACATATGGCTCTTTTTCCTTATGGGCGTAGTGCTTTGCCCTCTTGGAAATGAAGAAGTAATGCAATGTTGATATCAAGTTTGACTGATAAACTTATTCTTCGCTGAAATGAGCTACACAAGCAATGCATAATAATAACAAAATGATTCACCCAGAAATCATATCTGCATTATTTTCCACTTTCCTCAAATGTATTCACTCAACAAAGAGTCTTCAGTTTAGAACTGCAGCTCCCAGTTGCCAACAAACACTAGAAATCAATAGCCACCTAAATGGCCCAGAAGTATCTGTCAAATACATCACCAAAACCTCTCCCAGCCCACTCCAACTGCATCCAGATCTTAATTAAGGTCTCACAGACTAGTCAATGCTCAGTATGACTTATGAGACCTATGGCTGCCTGAGGCTTTGAAGTTTAGTCATACTGTGTCCTGAACCATATCAACTAGTCTGTGAAACCTTAAGATCTAAATTCTGTCTGAGACCTGTTTGGCGATGATTGGGCTATTCTGGTGATCACAGCGTTCTAGCGTTTGTTAGCAACATTAGCCTCGTAGCTCCAGTTTGAAATGACAGAGGTTAATTTTAGACTGCACATGTCTTTGGATGCACATAATCTTACATAACTCTGTAAATATGATTTTGAGAAGAGCCACTCTTTAACACCTCAAAGTACCGACAATAAAAGTATGGTGCAGATTCTAAACTTCCTATCTATACCATGTTTTTAAAATGTTATTTTAATTTTTTGGATGTTAACTCTTCTTTTATAATTATTTTTTTTATTTTATATTCCCCCCCAAGTGATAGTAGCCAATTAACCCATCCCATCACTTTGCACTCTCCCTGACTCTAGGATGGTGAAGACAAGCACAAGCCTCCTCCACTGTGTGTGATGCAGCCACCACCTCTTTTCTAACTACCACTGATACACCGTCACTGGGGAACCAATGTGCTTGGAGGAAAACGCAGGATTCCCAGCTCGGAATGGACCAATCAGTAGAAGCCTGAGCCAGCAGACATTGCAATGTGTGAGTGATAGGAAGAGAGAGCGCCATCTAACCGCCAGAGAGAGCACTGACAAGTTCTAAACTCCTCTGGTCATAGCATCTTAGCCTGCTGAGCCACTCGGGACCCCAGATGTTAACACTTCTTTATTATGAAAGAAACTGGAGAAGATGCACAAATGTAAATGTAGTTTACATAACTCACAGTGCAAATGAATACGTAATTACATAAAAGACAGAGCAAATGTGAAAGCATTAAGTACTGTAGAAACAACCAATTTCACAGTCTTCCATAAGTGATTCTAAAAGGAGGACTATCATACTTTTTATTGTTTTCATCCCTAAAGATAGTTTAAGGTGTTTTCATGCTCGATTTGTTTTCCCCAGACTCATGGTTGTTTGCTCTGTGAGTTTGATAAGTTTCAAAGCTGTTTTCAAGCAAGGGAGCATGTTAGAGACTGAGCTCTGGTTCTTTAGGAATCAATGGTCTGGAGTTCTCTTCAAGCTAATTCTGGTGTGGTCTGTTGTGAGTGTGGAAGCTAGCCCATAGAGTTGTGTGAAGGGTGACGTTGGTTCAAATTGTAATATGACTGCTTTGACTTGTTCCGTCTTGTTAGCAGATTTCATGATACCGGGAATGAGTTGTTGTGCAGTCGAAGGTATTCAAGAAGAAATAGCCAGAACTCATAACTCTCCGTTGCTTTGATATGGAAATGTTAAGCTTCATCTCAAAAGCTCCAGTCTGCATTATTTGGAAGCCTGTGATTCATTGACTGATCCAAAAAGGGCTTGTTGAGTATTTGCATCCAAGGAAAATAATAAAATGCACTAAATAGATTAATCTAGTGCCTAATATTGTTCAAATATTTGTATTCAGAAAAGTGTCATTCGGAACTGTGCATTAGATCAACATTTCATATAGTTTTCTTCTTTGTGAATGCAAAGCAGTGATAAAGAGCCCCTCCCCAAACAAGCTGGTGTGGACTCACATATTCAGGACAATTACAAAACTGCCTTAAGTCTACCAAAACAATCATAATTCCTGTTTTTATTACCGTGCCTTTAAGACCGATATATACATTCTTTGTTTCCTAATTGACAGTCTTGTATAGTGCCTCACTCAATAGTGCATATTTGTTTTGTGACAAAAACAATGAATTAAAAATTTATTGTGGAAGACTGAAGAGTAGATGTTTTGAAACTTTAATACTGTTTACATACTACATCAAACTAAAAAAGCACGTCAAAGTCAGTTTTCCATGAAAAAGACCCTTGAAAGCAAAATTTTTGAAGAAAAAAAAAAACCTTCAACCTTCATCATTTCTCTCGGCAATGAGGGGCAGTTTACTGCTCTGAAAAGCCTTGTAAGTCCCGTCAGTAAATTTACTGAAATACCAACAATTTCTCCTCATTTGTTTGTACTGTTGGGAGCGCCTGAATAATGTTCCTGCCACAGTAGAAGGATAAGTGGCATCTGGATACTGGCGCTCATGGGTGCATTTGCAGAAACACATCCTCTAGCGTGCTGTCAGTACAATACGTTGCAAATAAAAGTATCATCAATGGACACAAATTCAGCTTAATATCAAATAAAGCCACCCACCAGGCATATTTTACACAGTCTGAAAGGAAAGTGTTGATTTAAGGGTCTGGATTCACTCAGGAGAGTAAAGCAGTCTTTTGTTATGAGTCTAAAGACGTCATATAAAGGATAAAATATTGCAGCCAATACATTTCCCAACTTACGGTCAAAATAACAACAAGGTCATTCTGAAGTCTGATTATTTCAAAAATATTATGATGATACATGTCCTGAGCGAATCTAGACCCTTAAGCCAGCTTCTTGATCATTTTGAGTCATTGATACATTGTATCCAAAAACTGGTGTTATTCACTATTTGTATCCAAAGAAAGCAGTAAACTGATTAAGCTATAGCCTAATTTAACTGATTTCACTTCGGAAAGAAGCAGATTTTCTATCTCAGTAATTTTAATTTTTCATAGGCCACAATGAGATCAGATTGAAGCACAAATGAGATGTTAGTCTCCTGTGTCTCAGATATTTCTACTGACAAAACACCTCAATGATCTCATGTTTCCTTTTGAGTTATAGTGGAGATTACAATAAAACTTTTTAATAATCCTTTACTGAAGACAGAAATCTCAATTTGAACTCAAACATTTTTAAATATTTCTTAACCTAGCCTGTTAAATGGCTATACTGACTATATATATATATATATATATATATACAGTCATGGCCGAAAGTGTTGTACATGGCCGAAAATGAAGTATTTCTTCTAGAAAATTATTGCAATTACACATGTTTTGTTATACACATGTTTATTTCCTTTGTGTGTATTGGAACAGCACAAAAAACAGAGGGAAAAAAAAGGCAAATTTGACATAATTTCACACAAAACTCCAAAAATGAGCCGGACAAAATTATTGGCACCTTTTCAAAATTGAGGGTAAATAACTTTGTTTCAAGCATATGATGCTCATTCAAACTCACCTGTGATAAGTAACAGGTGTGGGCAATTTAAAAATCACACCTGAAACCAGATAAAAAAATCTTTGCATTGTGTGTCTGTGTGTGCCACACTAAGCATGGAGAACAGAAAGAGAAGAAGAGAACTGTCTGAGGACTTGAGAACCAAAATTGTAGAAAAATATAAACGATCTCAAGGTTACAAGTCCATCTCCAGAGATCTTGATGTTCCTTTGTCCACGGTGCGCAACATAATCAAGAAGTTTACAACCCATGGCACTGTAGCTAATCGCCCTGGACATGGACGGAGGAGAAAAATTGATAAAAGGTTGCAACGCAGGATAGTCCGGATGGTGGATAAGCAGCCCCAATCAAGTTCCAAAGAAATTCAAGCTGTCCTGCAGGCACAGGGTGCATCAGTGTCAGCTCGAACTATCCGTCGACATTTGAATGAAATGAAACACTATGGCAGGAAACCCAGGAGGACCCCACTGCTGACACAGACATAAAAAAGCTAGACTGCAGTTTGCCCAAATGTATGTAAGTAAGCCAAAATCCTTCTGAGAAAACATCTTGTGGACAGATGAGACCAAGATAGAGCTTTTTCGTAAAGCACATCATTCTACTGTTTACTGAAAACGGAATGAGGCCTACAAAGAAAAGAACACGGTACCTACAGTCAAATATGGTGCAGGTTCAAAGATGTTTTGGGGTTGTTTTGCTGCCTCTGGAACTGAGTGCCTTGACTGTGTGCAAGGCATCATGAAATCTGAAGATTACCAAAGGGTTTTGGGTCGCAATGTAGGGCCCAGTGTCAGAAAGCTGAGTTTGTGTCCTAGGTCATGGGTCTTCCAGCAGGACGATGACCCCAAACATACTTCAAAAAGCACCCAGAAATGGATGGAAACAAAGCGCTAGAGAGTTCTAAAGTGGCCAGCAATGAGTCCGGATCTAAATCCCATTGAACACCTGTGGAGAGATCTTAAAATTGCTGTTGGGAGAAGGCACTCTTCAAATATGAGAGACTTGGAGCAGTTTGCAAAAGAAGAGTGGTCCAAAATCAAGTTGAGAGGTGTAAGAAGCTTGTTGATGGTTATAGGAAACGATTAATTTCAGTTATTTTTTCCAAAGGGTGTGCAACCAGATATTAAGTTGAGGGTGCCAATAATTTTGCCTGAGTTTGAGTTTTGTGTGAAATTATGTCAATTTTGCCTTTTTTTCCTCTGTTTTTTGTGTTGTTCCAATACACACAAAGGAAATAAACATGTGTATAACAAAACATGTGTAATTGCAATAATTTTCTGGGAGAAATTCAAAGTGCAATAACTATCTCTGCTACTTTAGCACTTTATCTTTTTTATTAATATTTAATAAATTTAAAATAACCTTAGAATGCTTATATCTCAAATGTATACCTATATAGATGGGACTGTATATATCTAAACACATTCATCCTTTATTTAGTTTCAAACTGTGCATACATCTGGCCACTCATTCATGATTCCATTTATTATATTTTTTATTGTGTGATTTTTATTTACTATGTAAATTTTTCATTGCTGTTATATGGTACTGAGCCTCAAATTTTTCCATCTATCTATAACGTCACTTACATTTTATCAAGCAAGGTGAAAAGTAATAACCTAGTTGCATTTATCAAAATAGTATACAATATGCAAACATGTTAGCTGGCTTCCAGCAACTTTATCTGAATTTGTTTTACTGTCCTCAATATGTAGCTCACTGAAGTCATGTTGTCACTCTGTAGTCATATTATTATAAAATTAAATTTATATTATCCTCATATCCTGCATATTCTGAAATATAACACTGTTATAGGGTTGAAAAATGAATATTGCTATACTGAACCAGAATCATCACATTGTCAGCCTTTCCAACTTTGCTGCTTAATTTTCTTTGGCAGTAATAGTCTACAGTGTGAGCAATTGGTGATGTTATATGATAAAGTTTAACAGTAGACCTAATTTCAGACATTTCAAGTCACTTAAATTTCCTTAACTGCTAGCTACTTGTAGCATGGATGTAGCATAGAGCTAATAGCACCAAATTACACACAACATCATTGGTCTAAAATTGTTTGAGGTCATCATACAACATTGTTCACCTTTTGACTGACCATTTAATGAAACTTGTAAAAAAAAAAGTTAAATTTTGTAAAGACAACATTATAGTAATAAAAATAAACCAGAATTGGAAGTCATAGTTATAGTATCTGTATTTTTACTTTTATAATTTTCAGTGGGTGAAAGGCTAAACCTTTTGTTATTGTGTAATATTAAGAAAGACATCATTCATTAACATTAAATTTTCATAATACAGTTTATATTATTGTTCCCTGATGCTTTTGAAAGCAGTAAGTTAATATTTTTTTAAGGAAGATTACAGAGAAAACAATTTATGCCATGGTGAATTGCGTTTAAAGGCTATATATAGATTCTTGGAAACTGTCTAAAGGGTGCTTTGCAATTATTTTGCGTTTCGCCTTAATATATGATACAGTTGTCTCAACAAGGTATTATTATTGTAATTACCATTACAATGAGTTTATAAAGTAGTCTACACAAAATAACATGGCAAAAATGATTGAAGTAAATTTGCACCAAAGATAATTATGAAAACATCTTTCACCATAGATTGTAAATGTTATTTTGAGAACCTGTTGTACACGTTTTTTCCCCCACCATCACTTTATACAGAGGCTCTGTTATTGATGCATTTGGCCTCCAAAGCCCATCTCAGTGAGTTCTCCAAAATTCAGAGTATCTGTGACCTGAAGGTTAGAGAAGCATCCTGGAGGGTCGCTGTCTACCACTGTTTGGTGATTTATTTGCTTTTATTACTAAACCTGGTCATTACCTCCTGAGTTGAATCAGATGTTTTATCAAGGTCACCAAACTGTGAATGCAGCCCCCCAGGACTGGAGTTTAACACCTATGCCTTAAACAGTCAAGAACAAAAAATTCATGGCTGAAGTGCCCTTGAGCAAGGCACCTAACCCCTAACAGCTCCCTGGGTGCCGCAGCAGGAGGCTGCCCACTGCTCTGGGTAAATGTGTCCTTCTAGTGTGTGTATTTACTTTGGATGGGTTAAATGTAGAGAGGAATCCCCCTAAGGGGACTGCTAAAATGTACTGCATAGAAGTTTTTTGGTATGCTAACAGTGCATATGCTAACTAGCTTATGACTTGTTTGTCAACAGGTAGAAAGGAGAGTCAATTAGCAAGATAACCCCTATACAGGAGTGGTTCTGCAGGTGGTGACCACAGACCTTTTCTCTGTTCTCATCCTTTCTGGCTGATGTTTTGGTCACTTTTGCATTTTGTCAGTTCTCTCACCATAGAGGTAGCATGAGGTGATGTCTACAACCCACAGAAGTTGCTCAGGTAGTGCAGCTCATCCAGGATGGCACATCAATGTGAGCTGTGACAAGAAGGTTTGCTGTGTCTGTCAGCACAGTGTCCATGCATGGAGCAGATACCAGGAGACAGGCCAGTACACCAGGAGACATGGAGGGGGCTGTAGGAGGGCAACAACCCAGCAGCAGGACCACTTCCTCCTCCTTTGTGGCCCTGCAAGGCCACTAAT
>BRDA01050927.1:7362-22259 GCA_036984385.1 Crenuchus spilurus
ACTGCGCACAAACGCGTGGTAAATGAACTAATACAAAACGGTGCCATTGGCCTCAACTGTCCAAGCGCCAAAAGTGCAGTTTAGCAAACAACTTTTAGGTCAGCGCCCACTTGAAAGTTCCCACAGCCCTATGCAAAATAACCCATTGAAAATTTTTAACGTCGCCGGCCAACGGATCCTATAATGAAGTTGTGCCGCCCGTTTACACATGTTTCAGCTGTGATTCCTTCAAACTTATGTTGTTATTGTTGTTTCTCTTGTATTATATTCCTCTCTCTCTCTGTCTCGCTCTCTCTGTCTCTCTGTCTCTGTCTGTCTGTCTCTCTCTCTCTCACACAGTGTTCGATTATACCCATGTGTTCGACTTAGTATTTGTTTATAAGGAATTTATCAGTCCATCAATCATACCGCCTCCCGTATTCCCCCATTTACCCATATTAGCTTGTGACACACTCTCTCTCTCTCTGTCTGTCTGTCTCTGTCTCTCTGTCTCTCTCGCTCTGTCTCTCTCTCTCCTTATATTATGTTCTCTTTGTTGTTATTGTTGTATTCAAACTTCCTTAGTGTCGACTTTGTACACATTTGCCCGCCGTGTTGAAGTAATATCCTAGGCAACCGGCCGCTGCAATTTTTAAAAGTTACCCAATAAAACGTATCCCGACACCCTTGAAAGTTCACCCGCGACTGGATTTTCAACAAACGATTTGACGTGAAAACCGCGAACCTGTCAACTCCGGTTACCGTGGCAAAACATAATCAAGTAAATGGTGCGCAAACACGCGTCACGTTGTAATTCACGTTGCGCATCGTTAATTTTGGCCACGCATGCGCACCTGCGCACCACTTATGTGCATCCCTGTTTATATATATATATATATATATATATATATATATAAAATCAGCATATATATTATCATGCAACAACACTACACAGTATCAGCATGAGATATCAGACATCAGCCTCCCTGCCCTCTAAGTATTCTCATTGGCTGTAGAGTTACCCACAATCACACTTGTTACTTTGTCACAAAAAATGTGGAAAATGGGAGTATGTAAATTAATATAGGTTTGCTCTCTGACACAGTGAATGAAATTCAGGTATAATACTGAGGCCCCTTGGTCTTGAGGAGCCCTATCTAGAGTCATTGTCTTACATGAATCCTAAACCAGAACCATTGGGAAAAGGGCAAAGCTGTTGGCGAATTAGCATTAGAGATCCAGCACTGCGGCAGCTCCTGCAGAAACACAGAACTGAGGATGGTGCTGAGCTTGAGTTTGGAGCAGTGTAGTAGGTAAGGGCTCATTTTTCAGTGTCATTTGGTATCACGGCAGTGCGAGGTCTGCCACACCTCTACACTTGGAAAGTTTTCTTTGGAGACATGCGACACGAAGCATGAATGATGGCAGGTCAGGCTGGGCTGAATGTCACGGGGTGGCTGTATATGATCTGGGAGTAACAAAGGCAGACAATGGCAGACGGGTCATATTAAATAGGTCTGTGCCGAAACCTCCTCTGCTCTTCAGTGTTTCAACAGGCTTCCAGCTGAGCTGCTTCAAAACGCCACAATTCCTCATTTTTCTTTCTCGAATCTCTCATTTAATTGTAAGGGCATTGTGTACTGTAAGACAAAAAAAGCTACAAAAGTATTCCAGGCTAGCAGCTATCTTGCAAACTTGTTATGTAAGTGTTGCTCACAAGCTTATGAGCACACAACATAATAGTGGTTATGTAAATGAGAGTGAGGTTTTTGGCAGAAAATGATGTTCGAGGAGAGAGGGTTGTTTTAGTGTAATTGGGTGGTGTGAGTGTCCTTTAATGACATTTCTCAGTTGTCCTTGACTGCTATTGTGTGTTATAATTGCCCCTAATCATCTTAAAAAGGATCCCATGCTGTCAACCCATTTAGGTGACCCTCTGAGCATCAGTGAAAGCTGAATACCCATCACTCTTCCTGCCTCATTTCAGTACACTGCCTTTTTTTAATAATACCTCCGAAAATTGCACTGTTTTTGTGTGGTAGCTAGAAGGCAGCGTAGGTTGGTGTTTTATTCTCATCGCAGAATTTACATTTTAACTTTACATCCTGCTTTGGCTGTTTACCTCTTTGATGCTCTAAAAGATGCTCTACAGCACTGATTCACTGAAAGTGGTGCTGCAAGCATGGGATTCCACAGGGAGCGTGGATTATTTCTTTAGTAGAGCAGGTTATGTATACACAAAGGTCAGCTGCTGTTTTCAAATGCTATTTAATATATGGAAAGAGGTTTTGACCAAAACATTCAATCTCCAAAAGTGAAACCTTCAACCTTCAAGTTTTGGTGTAAAAGTATTTTATTTCATATAATGTTCTCATTTTAGCTCATTGCTATTGCTGCATTCAATGAAGGGCATCTTGCACATTCACCCTCATGGATTTGACATTTTCAAATTGTATAATAAAATACAAAAATAGTCAAACAAAAATTAGCTAAAATAGTAAATAAAAGTAATTAAATATTTTAAAAATATATTAAAAACAGATTTCCAGTGTGATACCAGTGATGGGATAAGTCATTGGTTTCTGATTGGCTGGCAGGTGTCTATTAAATTGCACAGCTATGAAGTAGATCCGTTAATAAAAAAAATGTATCACTGTTTTGAATCAATGCTGAATTGTAACCTTGATTTAAGGTTTTAGTCTTGCTCTAGTCTCTCTTTGTCTCTAGTTTTTTTTTTTTTTCTCATGTCCACATGATTTTGTTTGCATTGTGTTTATGTTCATGCCTTGTGTTGTGTCTACCCTATTGTCTCTGCCTTGTTCCCTGCCCTGGCCACACCCCTTGTCATTGTAATCACCAATGGGTTATATGTTGCCATGTCTGGTACTGAGTGTCACAACCTGGAATGTCATTCTACGGTTTAGTCTTGGCTTTGTTTTAATTTTGTACTTAAATTTTGAGTAATAAAGACCCACCTGCTTGCGCTTACATCCTGCCTCCCACCTACTACGCTGACACATGGCAACCTCAGTAAATATCCTTTAACTCACTGCCTGCAATAGAATTTACGTTTTGGGTTGAGGTTAAGTTTAGGTGGTTGGGTTACATTAAATGCAATGTAAGCATGTATGTAAAGTATCAAAAATATCCAAATAAAGTATCATAATTTTGTATAAAGAGACACCTCAGCAGCCATAGTAGAGTTGAGGTCCAGCACAGGTCACATGGCTGCGTAATGAGGAAACCATGCTATCATTCTGTAACACCATGGCTGGATTAACTGTATGGGCTACATATGCTCCAGCCTACAGCCTTGTGAGAGCAGGGAGCTCACATCAGTAGGTTAAAAAAAGACACACTCAGAGCTTTAACATGCTAAATTTTGGCTAATGAATTCTTGTCACCTGGTGAGAAAGTAGGCATAGAGTGAGAGTTTGTGTGAATTGTGCCAATTCATATGCGTTTGGGGTCTTTTTCTCAGTCTCTCAAACACATCTCAAGCCAGTGAATGGCCATTCAGCCTAAAAGCTCAGAACAATATATCTCCAGCAGCTCAGCCACCGCTACAGCACATTACTCTCCTTCTATTATAACGGCTTCATTCCAGTGAAAAAAATGCTAATTATCCATTGTGAGCAAACATGTGAGACTGCCACATGCTCTTCTTTTACATGATGTTTGGGAGTGGTTCGGGCTTACATCTCAAGCTGTGCTGCTCCTGGTTTAAAACTGGCTTCATAAGCACCACTAGAGAAAAAGGTTATTGTGGAAACTCTGACTTTAGGGTCAGAGTGGACTTTGTGAAGACTTTTGTGAAGAAAAGACTTTGTGGGTCATTGATTGGCCACGAATGTCAGTGTGCAGAAACTTTACTTTCGCTTTCAAAAAAAATGTGGGGCTGGTATCAATGCCCATAACCTAACAAGGCAGCTCAGTGCTGAGTGTTACATGTCAGGCAGGGTCGTTTGCTCATTTCTACCTCTGTATCGGGTTGCCAGATAATATAACACATATCACACAAACAGAGAATTACCCATTTGAATACCAAAAGCTGTGGCCCCTGTCCATAGCATCTGGGGAGCAGTTGGGGGTTAGGTGCCTTGCCCAAGAGCACTTCAGTCATGTTCTGCCAGGGGATCGAACTGGCGACAAGATTGGAATACTAACCACCAGGAGATGGCTGCCTCTCAGGAGGAAATAAGACTTTCAAATCACACTTTCAAGTTTCAGGAAATGATCCCTGAAAGCAAAGTAAGAAGAAAGGGTTAAAAATGAGGAGGCTCCCACTAAAATTCTGGAGTGTTGGCAGAATATACAAAATAGCTTATGGCCCTGCATAGCATCCTCATAAACTAGCAGCAAATGGTTAAGGACAAGTCACAGTGCTACTGCGAGAAAGAGCTCGCTTTTTTATTTGAGTCGAGCAATAACTTCATCATCAAACTGTAAAAATGACTATCAAAATGAGGGAGCTTGACACATGAGAAAATGACCTCGAAAAAAGTGAAATACGTGAAAGGGAGGACAAGAACAGCATAGATGATGGGAACGAACACTGAAAACAAAATGAGAAGCATCAAGATGGCAATGAAGGTGGGAAAAAAAAATTCAGACAAATAATTCAGCACTGATCATGGTTACTGCAACGATCTCTCTAACATAAAAGATTTACAACAAGACTTTCCACAAGATGCCTAGTGTTTTATGTGCCTTAGGTGATGCTCTTTCTGTGCAACATGTTGAAGATACTCTATTCTGACAGAAGTATTGGGACAATATTTATCCAGCTTTTGTTGGGAGTTAGTTTTCTATTAGTTTGGAGCATTGCTGTGAGGATTTGATTGCATTCAGTGACCGCAGTGTTAGTGTAAGATCAGGATGTTGCATAATCCCTCATTCCATGAGCTCCATCATTCCAGAGAACACAGTTCCACTCCTACAAAGCTCAATGCTTGGAGGCTTATACCCATCTAGCCACATCTGGCATTAGGTATGGTGTTAATAGGTTTATGTTTAAGGTCTATTCTATTGACAGTATTTCTACAGAGACTACACAAGCTGTATCTGCATCAGCAATGGGTGCAACTTAAAGTAGCTGAATGCATTCATTAGAAGGGGTGTCCACAAACATTATTACATTATTATTTCTTGATTGGAATGGCAAAGCAGCTTACATAGCAGTACACCTTGGACTTCTTAGCCTCAAGAAGAAAACACAAAGTGGTTATCCACTTATCTGTTATCAATGTAGCTTATTACAGAATATTTCTGTTAAAGCACAGGCCAGCAAACAGCTTTAGAAAGCAGTACTATTTTATTTTAAGCTGTTATTTCCCCTTGTGTAAAGCGTATTTCCTTATTTCTACTGGAAAACATATATTCAGTTGACACAACACTGTATTGTATCAGACTTAGATTCTGACTTTTTGAGAACCGCTACACCTTTACTACTAAAAGAGTAGCTTAACCTTTCTTATCTATGCAGTGTGCCTCTCTCTCATGCTGCGCAACCTCCAGCTGGGCTAGGTGGCTTAGTGTTAGCGTGATTCCCACAGCGGGGAGCAGTTCTTCAGGCTGGTGGAGCAGCTCTGCAGCTCAGTGTGAGCTCTGTCAGTGGGCACCTTGTGCCGTTTGCCAGGCTCCTCGGATCTGCACTCCTCTTTCATTTGTCATTCAGACGTAATGATGTCAGCAGAGGAGCAACTGAGTCCACCCATATAAATATTTATCCTGTGGCAGTGGAGAATATTCAAGCATATCAGACTGTGTGTGCACGTCGCCCCGGCGGTATTTGTTGTGATGGCTTGAGAAAATGATTTTTCTTCAATAGCTGTTTTTAATGTAGTCGATTAGATGACTGTTGAGGACAGTACAAAATGAGATTTTGTAATAGCTCATCTGCAAAATATGGCATATATTTGCTCTTCCGGAAGAAGCGGAATTTCACTGGTTTATCCTTTACCCTACTTACCTGGCTAAGTTGCATAATATGGACAGAATATCCTCATTTTAATTTGAGAGCTCATTTGTATCAGTTTTCTGTGATATCACTAATGCAAAGCACAGTATCACCATAACGGTGAGCAAACCATATATTGTAGAGCCCTGCTTCCAAAGAGTATAATCCCATAATCCTTTAGGGATGACATGGGAAGAAAATGTCTGATGTGAACAACAAATATTAGCAAGATTACCACGGCATTGTTCAACTACATTATATGAACAAAAGTATTGACACCTGAATATTCATTGTTTCTTACAAAATCAAAGGTATTAAAAACCTTATCTATACTGGAGGACACTGTACTAGATTTTGGAGCATTGTTGTGAAGATTTGATTGCATACACAGTGTTGGTGAGATCAGGATGTTGGATGATGGTTCCACTACTCCACAGCTCAATGCTGGGGGACTTAATACCCTTCTATCCCATGCCTGGCATTAGGCATAGTGACAATATGATCATGTATATCTGCTCCAGAGAGTTCTATTCTATTGGCAGTACTTCTCCACATTGACTAGACAATCTGTGTGTGCATTTGTACATCTGCGACAGCAACGGGAGCAACTTAAAGTAGCATTCATAAGAAGAGGCATTCACAAACATTTGGACATGTAGGGTATATTCAATATTCAAGAAATTTTGGAAAGCTTGGATCCATTATTAACAAAGGATCCTGCAGCCAAGAACACAGATAGGCACTCCACCAAACAGAGCTTTAGAAGATCTTCAGATTTAAAGATTTGTCTCTACAAACAAAGATCAGAATAGCCTAGAATATGGCCTTCTCTTCTTCTTTATTAATGTGAAAGCTGGACAAGAAAAAAGCAGAACAGGGAAAATATTGAGGCCTTTGAACTTTACCGTTGGTGAAGACTTTTGAGAGTGGTTGGGATGGCAAAGAAAACAAACAAATGGGTCATTGGCTAAATCAATCCTCAGCTCTCACTTGAAGCCCAGATAATCAAACTCAAGCGTATTTTCTTATTTTGGAAACAATATGAGAAGAACTAGCTCACTGGAAAGACAAGTACGCTGGAACATTTGAAGGTAAACAAGGAAGAGGATGACCAGTAAGAGGATATATGGATGCAATAAGAGGAATCATGAGTAAGCCATAAATTAAAGAAGATCAACAAGACAGACACAATCCATATGGTCGCCTGTATCTGGAATGGCCTTGACAGCACTTAATAATGATAGTAATACACACTGGAATCATTTCAACACATGTGTTATGCACAGCTTTTACTATGTCCTGATTAAATATATCATACAAGGTTATTGGAGATGAAAACTGCATCATCTTCACTGGATTTGGTACCGGTATAGCATTATAACCATGACCTTACCATTCCTAATCTCCATCTCTCTCATCCTCCTCCACCTCCTCCATCCTATTCCTTATTTCCTCACTTCTCCTGCACTGTGAGGCCTCTTAGAGCCACTAAGTGATTGCATACTCAAGGAACGATCTCATCTCTCTCTCTCTCTCTCTCTCTCTCTCTCTCTGTCTCTCTCTACCTTCCCCAGTCAGTGTATGAGCTGGAATTGCTCTTGAGACCTCTCCATCTCCTCTTGCCTCTTATCCCACAGAGGCGAGCTCTTCAGCCCATAATATTCTCACTTAGATCTAAATATACAGCGCTGTACTTTCACTGCATTAAACTGACATTAATTATGCATCTCTATATTAAATACTGTCCTAGGAAGTGCTATTAGACTGAATTAACTTTCAAAATTCTCTCAATATGTATAACGCCATGACAAAACATGCATGTTGGATTCAGGGGCATGAGGTGTTGTCCAGTACAACAGTGGTGCTCCAAGCTGACATAGAAGGTGTAGAATCATATATAAACTTGCTTTATATGACTTTTATTTTAAAAGACAGGCCTACGGTATATCTCATTGAAGTCATTGTAGTAGCATGGATATCAACCTTTTAAAAACATGCTTGTCCTCACCTCTGAGTGTTTACTTGCAGCCCAGTCATGTCTAGGTTACCCGTGCTGAGGTTGTTTATAGAATGTTCTGGGCTTTTTGGTCTCTGCTGGCCCAAAAGCATTACTCTCCTCCGCTCTTGTTGTATCTCTCCAGGCTGGAAGGCCGGAGGGGGGAAGAGCTTGTCTATTGACGGGGGCTTCTTGGAAAGGGGATACATGTTTGATGAAAACCCTGAGCCTCCTACTCAAAGGCGCTCTTTTTATCAGCTAGCACAGCTAACCACATGCAATGCATATAGAGTAAACAGGAACAGAATAGCTAGTAGCTAGTGCTTGTGCATTGGCTTACAGCATCATGCCATTTCATAATGACTGAGTTTAAGTGTGTAGCTTGTATTAAAATTAGGATAATTTTGCCTAGAATGAGATTGTTGTGCTGATACTATAAGAACAGTGCTGTTACTGTGTGTATACCATGGCCTTTTGAGAGCAAAATGATAATAATTGTGCATAACAAATGACTTAATAGAAAGTTATAGGGCCTTGAGATAATACATAAAACCATATACTGTAAATGTATCTATTGTTTTTCCATCATATGAAAATGCCAGTAGTCCGACAATAGAACAATATAAAATCTGCAGAATTACTCAAAATAAAATCTTTCATTGACATACAATGAAATGTCTTTTTTCCTTCTCATGTAAAGTTAGCATTTCAGAGATACAAGGTTTGGTTCTGACAGCAACAATATATAAGGTGTCTGAAAAGTAAAGAAACTATAAAATGATTTCCAATTTTAGACACAAGCTTGGGGGGGGGGAATCTTTAATGCCGCCATCTTGGATTCAACTTCAGTTTTACAAAAGTGAAGGTAGGTGTGTGACACATCAGACTGGCAGAGAATTTCACCAGAAAAACAGTGGTGTGCTTCATGTCAATATAACTTCATTCATTCTCTAAAAAATGAAAATACTTGAGGTTAAAGTAAACATTCTTTTGGTTATGTTTTGTCAGGGAGGAAGGTGTGGAGGAGACGTATCCAAAAACCAAGACTTTATTAATAGAACCAAAAAGTTGGCTACAAATAAACTAAAAACTTTCCCATGATTACAAAACAAGACTGTGACTGTGGGAGACAAAACAAAACAGCATGATGACAATACACTTGACTATGGACGACATACACTTGACTTAGACAACAAACAATGACCGACAAGAAACACTAGGGAACCTTAATAGCAAATGTAATTAGACTAGGGAATGAGAAAGCAGAGGTGTGTGATGACAAAACATGATTTGTCTAGTGTGGGTTCAAGACATGACACCTGGGCGAAGTAAACAAACAAGGCATGTGGAAAGAGACAGGACTGTGGTGGGAGGTTTCACAAGTATGCAGTTCATCTAATTACTTTGGCTGACGTGTGACAACTGGACTGGTTGTCTCCCAACCAACATATTGGTTAAAACAACCAATATTTTTTTAACCAATTATATTAGTACCTTTTTAAGCTATACCAAGTTAAATCTAAGATGACTGCATTCCAGATAGCCAACAGGTTTTTCCTAGCATGTGTCTAAGTTTGGACCACCATCTATCAAACTGTTTTCATTTACTATGGGTGTTTCTTTACTCTTGAGACCTTTTGAATGAAGCAACCCTGATACTTACAATGGGCAGCAAGCATATTTTAATAACCAGCTATCTATAATACAACTGTTTGGTTGGAACAAAACCTTATATCTCAATTTTTTTGCATAAGTAGGGAATGCCAGCAGGACTTGTCTAAAAATTATTGATCAGTGAAATAATAGAAAAGCTATTCAAAGTAAAATCTCTTTATACTGACTTACATAAAAAGTTAAGACATGAATTTGCTTCTCTTGTAGAGTTATCATTTCTTAGATACAAGGATTTTTTCTTAAAGCAACTATATATAAGTTACAATCATAATGTTCTAGAAACATCTAAAAATAAACAGGTAAATACATTTTTCACTTCTGGACATAATTACTTTATATTCATTTTAAAGTTGTGAACTATAAAACATGCCAATCATGCACATAAGAGCTCATAATTACTGGGTACTGGTTGACATAATTGATCTGAACACAAATAACAGGAAAACCGTGTGACATGTTGGACTAAAAATGTTTTTTTTTGTTTTGAAAATGTGCTTGTTGCCAAACCCACATGGTTCAGCTCTTAAGCTTCACAGGTGTTGAAACCACAATAACAGATCATGAACTCTATCACAGTTGTTAGAGTTCAGGGAGGTTCTTTTACAGTATAGCACACACCTTCAACATTAAGGTTGCAGGTGATATCCTTAAGTGTGCCAATGTTTTGAAGCCATTGAGTGGATTTTCATGTTTATAGATTAAATCACTGATTAACGACATATGTTGGTGGGGTGTTGGTGAATTTTAAAGGTACTTAAAGGTACATCTAATCCTAAGAAGTGCTCCCTTCTCTGAAGCCCTGTGTACAGGAATACCCCTGGTTGCAAAGAGTGGCACAGAAAGGATCTCAACCAATCAGATTACTCAGATCACACACTCAACCAGCTGAGCTAAATGCAGTCTCTATTCCCAGAAATGCTTCATTAGAGAGGCAGCGCTCAGGGCGCTTCATTATATAGAAGAATGAGGGATACATCTGAGCAAATATTTGCCTCATTCTTTTTGCAATAATATATTTCATTACTCTGCTAAACCAGAGCTGAACTATTCTCTAGAAATTAGTAGTCAAAATGAAGTGTATGAAGAAAAGAAATAGCCCATCTGTGCCTTACACTGTTTGACACAGCTCTGGAAATGCTGTGGAGCATGCGTTTGGTACATAATGTATTGTATTCATCGTTTTTCAACCTAATCTCTTTCTGCCTTACAGTCCATTACCACGGACAATAATTTCCTTGTACTTATTGACTCAAAAGCCACACTTACAACAGAAGCTTTAGCACCTGCCCATTGGCTTCTATTATAATGATGTTTCCACTGAAGGATTTTTCTGTTCTTTTACAAAGTACAAGATGGTGCGTCAAAGTTATTGTCCATGGAAATCAACTGTATTCTGTAGAGGTATCAGACAGAGATTGCTTTCCTGGAGTATTTCTTACAGACCTTTCTTTGTATGTAGTTTTTCAGTCACCTACTGAAATTGCTGCACATTTCAAGTGTGCATATTTTTAGTGTAATCAAAAAATGATTAGAGTTCATTAGAGTTGCAGCAAGAATCAAAAGTATTGAAACATTTCAGTACCCAAATGTTCAAGTTTGGTAATAAATTCTATATTAGAGTTGCACTAAAAATCAAAGGTATTGAAACATTTCAGTACACAAAGTTGGTAATCAATTCTATACTAGACTTGGGAGCAAGAATCAAAGAATCTATATATTAAAGTTGGAGCAAGAATCAAAAGTAATGAAACATTTGATCTGAAGAACAATGATGTTTAATAATTAAATCTTAATTTTTACCCAGTGTATAAATCCTGTATCGAGTATTGTGATGCTACACTTGGTATTAGTATCAAAGTGAAAATTGTGGTACAGTCAGCACGCTAGAAACTGCTCTCATTGATGTAACAAAGAAGCTCCATGCTGCAAGATCTGCCAAGCTTTCATCAGTTCTGATTCTCCTTGACCTCTCTGTAGTCTTTGATACAGCCAACCACAAGATTCTCCTGTACATCCTCTAGAGTCTGGGAATCACCGGCTCTACATGGCACTGGTTTGCATCATACCTGCAGGAGTGATCTTATCAGGTAACACGGCAGGGGCCATATCTGCTCCAACCAGACTCTCCATTGGTGTTCTACAAGGCTCAGTGCTGGGTCCTCTTCTTTTCTCACACTACACCTGGTCTTTTGGTGAAGTAATAACTTATCATGAGTATTCTTACCACTTCTATGATGATGACACTCAACTCATCCTTTCCTCTCCACCTTCTGACACCTAGGTTTCTACTTGCATCTTGGTATGTCTTGCTTATGTCTCATTATGAATGGTATTCAATCACCTGAAACTCAACCCTAGCAAAACAGAACTGGTGTACATCACTGGAACTACTGGTCTTCACCATGCTACCGCCATCACCTTTGAGAATTCAATGGTCACCACATCTCCAGAAGCACAAAGCCTTGGTGTAATTATGGATGACAAACTATCATTTTTGAGTCATGTTGCAAACTTTTTCTCTCCAGGAGGCAACGCAGGTGCTTGTTCAGTCTCTCATCAATTCTCAATTTGACTATTGCAACTTGTCTGGTCTCCCTATACATGTCATTAGGCCCCTAAAATTCATCCAGAATGCAGCATTAAGACTCATCTTCAATGTTCCTAAATACAGTCATGTTTCTCTTCTGCTATGCTTTCTTCACTGGCTGCCCATAGCTGCCTGTATAAGATTCAAAACTCTTACAAAGCCTACAAAGCCAAGAATGGACCAGCTCCTCCATGCTTGATGGCAATAGTCAAAACTCAATCTGCTACAAGAGCCCTTCGAGCTTCAAGCACAGCTCAGGTTGACTTCCCGTCCTTAAAGAAGCATGGAAGACAAGCATCCAGACTGTTCTCTGCCCTCACACCTAAATGGTGAACATACTTCCCCTGCATACACTCTGTCCGAATGCCAGAGTCACTTACTGTCTACAAACGATGACTGAAGGCCCATCTCTTCCAAGTGTTCTTATACTGTACTCACTAAAGTCTGCGACTATACTCATGTCTTTATTGTCATTACTTTAATGTCATTCAGTGCATGTTGAGTATTGTGTATCTAAGCATCTAGGTATGTTGAATGAGTGTGTATCTAAGCAACCACGCTGACTTTTGTATTTGGTAACATCAAAGCTTGAGGTATCTTCTGGATTCTAACCTGCACTAACTAGCTAGGGGCTTTTGTAAGTTGCTCTAGATAAGAGCATCTGCAAAATGCCTCAAATGTACATGTATTGTGACACCCCCAAAAAATTTGACAGGCTCTTTGAGGTTCTCACCACAATCACTTGAATTTCTGCAAAAATTTCACCACTTCATCTTTTTCTCCCTTGTTACTGTAAAGCTCTACTTAAATCCAACTCTTTCCCACTATTGCAAACTGACCAAAAACACTGTGCACTTTTTCTAAGTCATTACAGCAATATTTGTGTAGAGCCATGACAGCAATTAGCTGCCAGTAACAAGCTGTTACTGCTTTTCTAATGAATGCGCTTCTGTTAAAGCTAATAATAACTATGCAATAAGCATGTTCTTATATGCTTTCTTGTGAGACCTCTGATGACTCTGACCTTATGAACTGAATGCTGTTGTAGCCTTATTGAATGCTGTCTCTTATCCTTATATATCAAGGACAGTGATATCACTGTCATGAAAAATTACATCAAAATGATGTAAATATGCACCCAGTGAGGGGGTAGGGGACCAACCGTGACCCTGGTAAGGATTAAGCAGGTGGGATAATGGATGGATTGATGATACTATATACACAATTTACATGGTCATTGACATGTGGCCAACAGTTGAGTTGGTTCTTGACATTTATACAGTATGTACCTGATTTTGATGCTCGAGGAAGCCACAATGCAAAGCCTGAAGGCAATAATTTATGACATTTATTTGAAAAACTTTAAGTGAGTCAGAAAATGAACAATCTCCCTTTGAATCACTGCATACCTGCAGAGAAGACAGTGACAAGTGTTTCTGTGCATTGCAGAGATCCTTTTGCTTCTCTTCTATTTAGATTTTGGCAAAAAGTTCCAAATTCTTGCTGTGTCTATTTGTAGAGTCAATCGCACAGCAGCTCAGTTCAATTTTAGCTTTCGTTTTTGTGCTTTTGTGGCATTCATAGTGCACATTAACGCTGCCACTCTGTGGACCTAACAGTAGTTATTCTCGCCAACAGTGTCATCATATACATACTCTCTATACAGTTGCATGAACTGCATAGTAATGAGTATCTCTTTGGATGCATACATAATGCCAGTATCTTACTGATTTATTTAGATTTTTACTCTGATTACATTGCTAGTCTGATTACATAAATCAATAATAAGTGGATGACTCGAAGGATTAAACTAGGAAAAAACGTTAAGCTTTAAGATGTTACGTTTTGGCCGTATCACCTACCTGTATGTTCACATGAAGCCCATGCCTGTATGCTCTGTGTGTGTCTATGTAGGAGCAGTTTCCAGAGAGAGGTGAGATTCTGGTCTCAGCCCAGGATCTGGAGCTGGTGCTGGAAGTCGAACGCAACCAGTAAGTTTGCCTTTCAGTTTGGACTCCAAATCTCTATTACATGTCCTTTAGTAATATACAGAGAATTCAATCAAATTTACAGTGTTTTCATTATACAGTGACTTTCACAAACACAGTCTGCTTTTCAATTAAAAAGAAACAAATAACCAAACCTTCTACTATCAAAGGAAGGAGAGATCAGTCTGCAGAAGAGTAATAAAGGAAGAAATAGAGACAGAATAGGATATTCTACAGTTTAGAGGCTGTAATAAGCCAAACATACAGTGATGTATTAAAAATGTTGAATTTCATGAATAAGTTCATTGTTGTTTGTTTTTTCCAAAAAGGTAAACCATCATTTTTTCTGTTACACTTAAAGTGGCATTTCAATTCACTTTGTTTTTCATGGCTTTCATGGCACGAAAATCAGAAATCCAGAATCTCAGATTATTAGAATATTTAATTTGAATTTTGAGTAAATTACTATTTACAGTATCAGCATTAAATCAAAAAGGTTTGAAATATGTCACTTTACATGTAATGGACATGACATATAGGTGGCATGGTGGGTTGATGGTTAGCACACTCAGTTTCTCATCTCTTGGGGTCGAGTCCACATTGAGGTGAATTTTTCATGTTCTCCCAGCGTCTTCATAGGTTTCCTTTGGGGTTTCTGGTTTCCTCCCATAGTCCAAATACATGGAGGTCAGGTGAACTGGGTACTCTAAAATT
>BRDA01050931.1:0-11227 GCA_036984385.1 Crenuchus spilurus
CCAACCATGTTCTCTAGTCTTTTTAGGAGAATATTGTGGTCTATTGTATCAAAAGCTGCACTTAGATCAAGTAAAACTAATAAGGATATGCAGCCTTGATCAGAGCCAAGAATAAGATCATTTGTTATTTTAATAAGAACTGTCTCAGTGCTATGATGAGGTCTAAATCTGGATTGGAACTTTTCATTAATTTGATTTTTATGCAAATATAAGCAAAGTTGTTGGGCCACAACTTTTTCCAAAATTTTAGACATGTTAGTTAGAGCTAGGTCTATAATTGGACAATATATTATTGTCTAAATTTGATTTCTTGATCAAAGGTTTAATAACTGCTAGTTTAAAAGCTTTGGGTATGTGTCCTAAGTTAAGGGATGAAGTAAACGTTCAGTGCACTTACCTGTTCTAGCGAAAGCTCCTCCTTTTTTAAACAGGTCCGTCCTGTTCTATCTTTAGTTATTTCTTTTCACTCTGTTCATTTGTTGACACTGCTCACACTGTTCTGATCTGGTTCTGGACTGGAGCTCTAGGGATCTGCAGACACTTTGGGAACTTTAGGGCAGAAGACTGAAAGACTAAAAGGATTTTCTCTGGATCTCCATCACTGTCAGACATTAACATGCTTTGTCTGGCTGGTGATGTGTCGCATCTCACAGCGATTGTGATCCTCTTCGTAAAGATCTGGAGGTCCGAGTCATGTGCAGGTAAGATGGCGCACAGGTCCTGAGCTTGGGCTTAAACTAGCTGTCTGAGGGATATCCTGCAGATAGTTGAAGCTCATGTCCTGTCCTGTAGAATAGTATCAGTAATAATGATAAATGATGCCTATTAAAGGTGTGGACACGGAGATGATATTTGTGTATATTTGTGAGATCTGAGCTCATGTTGGTCTGCAGTGTAAGTTCATTATGTTCATGTGCAGTGACATCTAGTTAATGTTCCAGAATATGTGAATGTGTGTTTAAGCTGGTGATGCTGATTATCACTGAAGGTTGTGTGACCAGAGTTCTGTTATTTCTGTAATAACTTTCTGTAGTAACTTCAGTCTCCTGCAGGGGGCACGTTTATGATCAGGCTATAAATACCTGCAGGGAGTGTGACAGGAGCTCATTAGGCTGTTAATATGTGGTATGTTTTGTTGGTAACTGACTGTATCTGTGCAGGTATTTCAGGCAAGTCTCAGGTTCTGTTCGCCGTGGTTTTCACCACCAGGTATCTGGACCTGTTCACCAGATTCTTCTCCGTCTACAACACCGTCATGAAGGTGAGGAGCCTCACACAAAGCTCCAGCACATCAAGAGTTTTAACAATGAAACCACTGAGTCCATAAATATTTAGGCAGTGACATTTTTGTCATTTTCATGTGTTGCACAACACAAGTGTAGTCACACGCTGTCATGGTGTTCTTCGGGCCAGATTTTTTGTTTGGGAAGTTTCCCAAACTTCCACACAGACCATATAGAGCTTATTCAACGTCGTCTCTCCACCAAACCTGAGCAGTTCAACTGCTACATCATCTGGACCAGATGCCTTTTGTGTAGCCAGTAACCAGTGTTCATTTCGTTAACGATAATTATGACGAAAAATAATCGTTGACGACCATTTTTTCACGACGAAAACGAGACGAGAACTAAATAAAAACTAATATTTTAAAACGAAAACTTTGACTAAAAGTATTAGCCTTTTCATCGACGAATAAAAACGAAATGAAAATGTCACAGAAGGACACAAAGAATGTTTTTGTCCAGTAATCCGCTTTTTAAAATAAACCTGCCGCACGTCTGACTTTCTCAAACCACGTTAAGCTCCTGTCACACTGCTGAAGTTTAACAACACAACGTGCTGATGTCACAGCCGCAGCTTGGACAGAACAGAAGAAGCGATTTATGGAGTAATTTCACTTTCTGTGACACACAAAACAAAACAGAGCAAAGTTTGTGGATTTAAAATAACTGTGAAAAACACTACAAACCTCAAAAGGTCCTCAGTTCTCACCACCATGAGCTTTACAAAAAGGTAAGCTAACGTAGCTAATGTAGCTAGCTAGATGTTAACTAGTTCGCTAACGGTGATGAATATGTATATTTGATATGTTTCATTTTTGAATGTTTCAGTGTATAAAGTGGAAATGTGTAATCTGTTATCATTATTTTAGGTGTTTAGGTTAAATAGATCACAAACACGTCTAACTGGAGCCGTAAGACACACATACAGCCTCCGTTTCATTTTAAATACAGTCATATAATGAAACGAAGAGGAAAGGCACGTAAGCCGTGGTAGTCCACATTAAGTGTAAGTTAATGTTAGTCAACAGGAACCAGTAAAAGAACTGAGTAAAGGCCAGCACACCGGAGAAACCCAACTCTTTCCTCTTAATCTATCCTTTATCGTTAGTGACAGAAAGCTCAGAGGACAGACTTCTCACCTGTGTCTGTTGTTTGTTTGTTATACTGGATATTTACGCAGATATAAATAATTTCTGGTTTTTAAGAGGCTGTTAAGGGATTGCTGTTAATTTGTGTCTTAAGTCACATTGATAAATTGTATTTACATACGACATTTAGTCATGTAAAAGTTAAATAAACGTGTTTTAGAAAAAGAAAAATGGGCCAACTTTCCTCCACAATATCTGATGTCATTGTGTTATTAAATGTAACAAAAATTAAAGACTATTGTTTTATTAAAATAACAGTAAGCAGTCTAAAATAGCTCTAATTTAAAATAAACTAAAAATACAACTAAAATTAGATTAAATATTTTAAACATTTAATTGACTAAAACTAGACTAAAATGTTTTCCGTTTTCATCAACAAAAACTAGACTAAAACTAACAATGACTACATGACTAAAATTTGACAAAAACTAATATACATTTTAGTCAGAAGACTAGGACTAAAACTAAATCAAAATCACCTGTCAAAATTAACACTGCCAGTAACCTAAGAGGTTTAACAAAAATCTTACATTATGTGTTTAGGAATTACAGTCGTACACTTTCTCTTAATTTACTCAAAGTTTTTAGAAACGTAGCTTTTCAAATGATACATAATATTAAAACTGTATGTTTCATAAGTATGTCAAAGGATGTTTATTAAAAAAATCTGAAAGTGAAGGGAAATAGCTTATCTTTTACATAACTCTCTCTCTCCATCTCTCTCTCTCTGTCTCTCAGGTGGTTTTTCAGGTTCTAGCCTACACTACAGTGCATCTGATCTACATGCGTTTCAGGAACTCGTATGATTCAGAGAAAGACTCCTTAAAAGTGGAGTTTCTGGTGATTCCTGTGGCCGTCCTGTCCTTCCTGGTGAACTATACCTTCAGCCCTCTGGAGGTAAACCAAAGACACCATGTGACTATTTAGACCTCATGTCTACATGTGTACAGGTAGTTTTATTTCTTAATGCCTGGCAGCAGTGATATAAAAATCCCCATAACATCCTCCAGTCCAGCAGGGGGCAGTAATACCTCACACAGGAACTCCTCCAGAACAAAACCGGATCATGTGTGTAGTACAGAATACTGATCTCCCTGCGCTGAGATTGTGTAACAGTGAGATGGTGATGGTGGTGATCTTGGTGGTGCTGCTGTCACTGAAAGGACAGTACAGTCCTGAGAAAGACTCGTTATGTCTGTCCACATGAACACTCAGCTTACGGTTCTGTGGTTAATGTCTGAATTAATGCCATGTTTAAAAAATCATGAAAATACTTGACTACTGACTCTGTAATGTTTGTGTTTAGATTCTCTGGACGTTCTCCATCTATCTGGAGTCGGTGGCCGTCTTGCCTCAGTTGTTTATGATCGCTAAGACGTGGGAGGCGGAGTTTATGATGATGCACTACCTGTTCTTCCTGTGGCTGTACCGTGCCCTTTACGTGGTGAATTGGGTATGGATGTATTACACTATGGGCTTGTTCGACCACATTGCTTTTGTCTCTGGAGTCGTACAGATCGTCTTCTACTGTGGCTTCTTCTATCTTTACTTTACCAGAGGTGAGTCCAAGACACTTCGCCCCCTACTGGCACTAAGAAGAACCACACTGGTCTTACAGGGTCAGGCCATAAACTTCATGATTTAAGTTTTCATCTCTCTCTCTTTTTCTTTTTCTATAGATGTCTCTGCCAAATCCGGTGTGAAGAACAATCCAGGCCCCGCCCCTTTCCCTATCGTATCCCCTTCCTGGACCCTTGTCAGCATTTCTCCGCCCACCTGCACCCAGTCAATAGATTTGTCAGGAGTTCCTTCAAAAAACTACATCAAAGAACTACAAATCCCAAACCTGCCAGTCAGAGGAACATCTGGACCAATCACTGTTAGTAGGCGTTAATTAGCAAGGACTCGTTAGCCTGACTACTGGCCTTCATTCACTTTTTCTGCATCGGCAGCATCGTTATTGTTTTTGGACTGAACTGTTCCTTTAATGATGAACTGCTTTAAAGGTGCTGTGAGACGGTGTATCAGACATCTGAATGAAACTGTAGAACTGTAAAACTAATGTAAACTGCTTTAACTCTGAGTGTGTGTGTGTGTGTGTGTGTGTGTTAATCTGTTTCATATGTAACTATCAGACTGAGGGGTTAAAAGTGATCAATCACTACTACTCATTCAGTACAGATCAATGCTCATACAATCAGTTGAGAGGTGAAGTCCAGCGGTGCACATTTATTTTTAAAATTAAAACTGAAGTGTATTTACTTTTATTTCTATGAGAGATTACTGAACAGAGGACTTAGCCATGCAGCTAATACCAGTATAAGCTTCCGTTAGCATTATAGCTACAGTACTAAGCATCTGTTGGATCGACTGAGAAAAGCGATGCAAATCTGAATTGTCTGAAAGTTTCAGGAGTTTTTTTTGTTCATTATTTCCCATAGTGAAAAACAGCTCAGAGCCCACTTCCTTATATGGTAATGACTTCAGAGATCTGTAGCATAGAGCAGTGTATTTATACACTATATATACAAAATAACAGCTTATTTAAGGTGGTAGTAACTTCAGGCTCCTGCAGATGGCACTGCCCGAGGATGATCAGGCTATAAATACCTGCGGGGTGTGTGAGGGGACACACAGGCTGAGAAGAGGTGGTACAGTGCAGTGAGTGTCTTGTTCGATGTGTGTAAAATGACTCACAATACACACTAATAAAGTTCACTGTAACAGTGATTTTCTGTGTTTGTACAGCACTTTAGTCCCCTCCCTCACGGCTCCGCCCACTGCTTTAGCTGCAGCAGTGACTGACAGTGGTGTCGACGCCAAAGCCGCCACCCTCTGTGCTGCTTTTGCCTTCTTTCCTTTCCCTTTCCCTTTCTCCATCACTCCGGAGCTCTCTAGCGCCCCCTTTCCCATGGCCGTCACCAACTCGCACCAGAACTCGCGCTCAGCCTTCTTCCTCGCCTCCTCTTCCTCTCTCTTTCTTTTCTGCTCCTCCTCAGGCCCCTCGCACACTCCTTCCCTTAGCTCCGCCTGCTTCTCTCCCAGAATTCTTTGCTGCACCTGACGGATGGCTGTTTCCGCTTGCTGTAACATCTCACAGGTATAGAAGCTTCCTCCGTTTCTCTCCACCATCACATCGAGCTTCTTCAGCAGCTCCAGCACCTGCAAGAACAAAACAGTTCATATGATTCATAAGAAGCTCCAGCACTAAAGGGACATGATGTAGATCCACACGACGGCGCCTTCAGCAGGACAGAACCTGAGTGCTCAGTTCTGTTTGTTTGGGGCAAACATCAGAAACATATTGAGCAGATAAACAAAATGACTTTTACACAGCCTGTCTGTGGGCGGAGCCTGAACAGGACATATGATGGTGTGATTTGACACACCTGTCCACTATCGCGGTTGTCCTTTGTGTTGTCTAGCGCGTGAAAGCCGCCCTCGCACTTCAGCGTAAACTCCCAGAGTTCCTTGCTCTCGCGCAGGAAGTTCTCTGCAGGTTTCTCTCCGAGTTGGTCGGCCCAGGTGAGGACGAGGAGGGTGTGTTTAAGAGCCTGAGGGCCAAACACGGCGCTGATCCAGTCCAGACTGAGCCGCTGTTCTGGGGTCAGCCTGCCCGGCTGCATAACCAACAGAAACGCATGAGGTCCAGGAGCGGAGAGAACGACGCACCGTCCAGCCTCCGCACAGACGTCCTCCACAGACTGACAGGTGTCAAACAAACCCGGAGTGTCGATCACCTGGACAGAGTGAGCACACATTCAGCTCTGAACCAAATAAACCAACCAGAACTTATCCTGCAGTCTGACACCTGCTGGTCAAAAAGAAGAATTGCAAATCAAATCTAAAGCAGTCTGAGTCCCTAAAACTGACCCTTCTGGTACCTGAACTGTCCGCCCGTCCACTGAGCCGAGCCCGCTCTCACACTGCTGAGTCACCGACAGAGGAGACACGGCCGTCCGAAACGCAGAAACACCAAGAATAGTGTTTCCTGTGGAACTCTTACCACTTCCTGTCCGGCCCAGCAGGACGATCCGCAGATCAGCAGGACACACACTCTCACACACACTCTCTGCGCGCAGACACACACACACACACGCACACACACACACACACGAGTTTCAGCTTTTAGAGATTTACATTAAAATAAAGAACTTTGTTTACTTTTACATTCAGACTCAGTTATAAATAAACTCTCATTATTAATATTAATAAAGTATTTAAACATCATCAGATTATACAGAGACACACACACACACACACAGAGAGAGAGAGAGACAGACAGAGAGAGAGACACAGAGAGAGATGGAGAGAGACAGAGATGCAGTGAGAGAGAGAGCTGCAGTATGTGTAGCTGTAGTGAAAATCAGTTCTCAGGTTCTGTCGTATTAACAGATGATGATGATGATGATAAAGATGCTCTAACTCACCTGCGAGCTTCTCTGCCGCCATTTTTAGTCCCGCTCTTGCAGGGGGGAGGGGGTGGGGCGTTGCTGACCCGTGACGTCATTGAGACGATTTCATCCTACCCTTCAGAGTAATCTTAATAATAATAATAATAATAATAATAATAATGATGATGATGATGATGATGATGATGATGATGATGATGATGATGATGATAATAATAATAATGATGATGATGTGTGTAATAGGAGTGCTGGTGTTTAAAGACCTGATCATCTAAAAACGAACATCAGTGATTATTATTAATAATATTTACCTGGATATTATAAATAAATAGTAATATTTCAATTAGCAGCAGTGTGACGTTTATTTTCTGTAAATATTAGTGTAAATAATGAGAATATTAGTGTAAATCAGTGATCCTCACTATTTTCTTCAAAAGAGCCATATTGACAGATCAAAGTCAAGTGGAGAGCCACAGTATCACCCCAAGTCACTCAAATAATGGAAAAAATAAACAACCCACCTATGAACTAGGTGGCTTATAGAATCTCTGCTGCAGGGTTGCCAGGTCCAACAAAAATATCCAGCCTAAAGTCAATCTAAAACCCGCCCTTTAGAAGCTTAAACTAGCCCAGTCTGTCACACGTTTGAAGCGAATGGCAAAACATTTATTATGATTATTGCTATTTATCTTAAAGTCATTAATAATATGGTCACATGAGTGTTTTATTAGTTCTTTTATAAGTTTTATATCCCACTCAAGAACATTTAATAGTGCCATAATTAGCAAAACAAAAACAAAACCGACTTATTTCTGTTCTTGCCCCTCCTGAACTCTCTTCTCTCCTCTGATCCTCTTTTTTTCATCGTCTTGTGATTCCTGGTTACATGAAGAGCTATTATGAACTTTTGGACAGTTCTTTGCATCTGTTATTTAATGTCACTCAAGCTCACGTGTCCACAGTTTTAACTGCCTTTTTCTGTTTTCATCTTTTTTTCGTGACTTTTTGAGGGCTCCTCCATTTAAAACTTTTTATATGACTGCCTTCCTTTAGTTCCTTATGTTCTCATTCACGTAACATCCAAGGCAACACCCACTTTTTTGTTGTTTTTTAGCGGCCGCGGCAATTTTTTAAAGTAGCCCCCCCAAAAAAACACAAAAAAAACCCTGAATTTTCACCCGCGACTGGATTTTCAAACAAGCCCAATTTGGCGTGAAAACCGCGAACCTGGCAACTGTGCTCTGCTGTCTCGTGCAGCCTGCTGTTGGAAACAGTGCCTGTGTTGCCAGCTTCCACAGTATCCCCCATTTGGAACCAACGTTAATTGAGGCAAAATGAGAAATAGAAGGTAAGTGCTTGGAGTGCTGAGCGCATTATATGTCTCTGCAGCATACTTTAAAAATACTTTGGCTGTGCTGGCGTACTTTTGTAACCGGTCAAGAGAGCCACCAATAAAGCACAAAAGAATAATGAGTATCCCTGATTTAGATGATTAGTGACCCTCCTGACCTGATGGTCCTCACCTGAGTCTGGTCTGAGACAGATCTACAGGATCAGGACAGACAGACACCCCACACTGAGGACTGTCTCTGTCCCCATCAGACACTGACTTTGGGCAGAAATGATCAGACTAAGCTGAGCTGGACGTGTTTCTCAGAGGATTCCTCAGTTTAGTCAGATAACTTAAGCCCAGACTCAGTCTTGTCTGATGTGAGAAGAGCAGCAGAACGTTCCTGTTTAAACATTCTGGACCTCAGTGTTATTAACCTTCCTGTTAGTAACGTCATGTTAACGTTCCTATAATGTTCTCTTAACATTAGATTAAATCCAAGATCCAGTTTGTCCAGAACATTAGGAGAACATTCTCTGAACATTATCATTCTGCAGACAAAACTTTCCTGGAGAACCTGAGGATGATCTAAAAACATCTGTTCCCAGAATGTTCTAGGAATGACAAATTGTTCGCAGGATTACCAAAGACCACACCAGAGAAGAGAACAGCTTCTAGATCACAGTCTCACTTTATCAGTGTAACGGTTAGGTCCACTATTAACTGAGCTAATCATGGAATAGAAGGTGAGTGCAGGTACATAAAATGGTTCTTTATTTTAAGGATACATAGACCACCAACAGAAGGCCCGACTCGAAACAAGGCATAACATAAACAAAGCCTACTCTTATCAATACTCAGAACTTGGGAATACTCAGAACTAGGCACACAGGAAAAGACAATGAGGACACAAAACAGAAACAAGGAAAAACCTGAACCTAAGAAGAACCTATTGGAGAACCGAGAGGGGGCTGCGTGTGTGCGTGTAGAATGGAGAAAAGCAGAGTGAAGAGGGGAACGAGGCAGCTAAATACAAAACACCGTGATTGCAGAATGGGAAACAGGTGAGTGGTATGGAGGAAGTGACATGTGCAGGCGGAGTGCATTGTGGGACTTGTGTAGTGTGTGAGTGAATGGCCGACATGGAGACTTGAGCAGGGCTAACCCGGAAGTGAACTACAAGCGTGTGTGTGTGTGTGTGACATAGAATGGAAGTGAGAGCACAGAGAAACGAGGCAGACTGGGGCGAGAGAGTAAGAGAGATCAGGACATGTGTGAGGGCACTGACCATTACAATCAGTACATACAACAGCTTCTAGATCAGTGTCTCAGACTGTATCTGCACAGAGAACTGGTTCTAGATCAGTGTCTCAGACTGTATCCGCACACAGAACTGGTTCTAGATTAGTATCTCTGACTGTATCCGCACACAGAACTGGTTCTAGATCCATATCTCTGACTGTATCCGCACACAGAACTGGTTCTAGATCAGTGTCTCAGACTGTATCCGCACAGAGAACTGGTTCTAGATCAGGGTCTCAGACTGTATCCACACACAGAACTGGTTCTACATCAGTGTCTCAGACAGTATCTGCGCACAGAACTGGTTCTAGATCAGTGTCTCAGACTGTATCCGCACAGAGAACTGATTCTAGATCAGTGTCTCAGACTGTATCTGCGCACAGAACTGGTTCTAGATCAGTATCTCTGACTGTATCCGCACACAGAACTGGTTCTAGATCAGTGTCTCAGACTGTTTCCGCACACTGAACTGGTTCTAGATCAGTGTCTCAGACTGTTTCCGTGCACAGAACTGGTTCTAGATCAGTATCTCTGACTGTATCTGTACACAGAACTGATTCTAGATCAGTGTCTCAGACTGTATCCCCACACAGAACTGGTTCTAGATCAGGGTCTCAGACTGTATCCACACACAGAACTGGTTCTAGATCAATGTTATTGAGTATATCAGTCTTCTGAAAAGTTTCTAGATTATTATTTCATAACAAAGGAGAGAAGTGATTCTAGACCGTTGTCTGTGCATTGCTATACTGAGATGAATCTAAATCAGTGGTTCTGATTGTATTGGCACACATAACTAATTCTAATGTTATTGAACTGAATCTAGGTCAGCGTATGTGATTATCTCAGAAAAGACATCTGCTTCTATCTCTGACTGCATTAGCACACTGAACTGCTTCTAGATCAGTATCTCTGACTGTGCAGTCCCCCTGAACTCAGAACTTCATATCTGTGTTAGGACAGAAAGATGTTCTCTCTAGATCTGATTCTACATCACTTTTAGTGTACGGCTGTGGTTGGTCTGTATTTTCCAGCACTGACTCAAGATCAGACTTTAACTCCATAATTTCATCCTGAAGGTTTAAATCCTCATATAAGTCCACTATCCTTTCCTCTGGATTCTGCTCTTGCTCACACTCGTCCAGTTGGTCCTCCTCCTCTGAGATAGACAGGGATAATGAAGAGAAGGCAGAGAACTCCGGACAGGAGTGGATGTGGTGGATGCCACTGCCACTGTGGTGGAAGGTTCTGCTGCTGAGGCTGCATGGGTTGTTTCCATGGAGACGGGTCTCAGGGATGCTGTGGCTGATGGTAGTCCCGGGGTATGATGGCGAGGACAGGTAAAGGTGAGCATCTGTACGGTCTCCCGCACTGACCCCTGGGATGTCCACAGGAGGCGTGACTCTAGTAGTGCAGGTGTATGAAGAGCCAGCAGCGCCCCCTGCTGGAGGAAATAAACAAATGATCCACACTAGCATTAGACATAAAGAGGGAACACCTGCAGAGAAGCCAAAAAATGAGCCATGTTTAAGGTGGTAGTAATTTCAGGCTCCTGCAGGTGGCGGTGTATGAGGATGATGAGGCTATAAATACCTGCAGGGTGTGTGAGATGTAGAAGAGGTGGTAGAGTGCAGTGAATGTCTCAGATGTTAATGAAATTACATTACATTACATTACATTGCATTTAGTGGACGCTTTTATCCAAAGCGACTTACAATAGTGGGAAAGTACAGATGCGAAAAAATAATACTA
>BRDA01050936.1:0-34647 GCA_036984385.1 Crenuchus spilurus
GGGAGTCCGAAGACGTGGAAGACCAAGAATAACCTGGATGGATAACATCAAGACATGGACTGGGTTATCAGGTGCTAGCCTGCTACAAGCAACCACAGACAGATGGCATTGGAGAGAAGTGACTCGTCTGTGCAGCCTACCATCGCAAAGCAATGACGGCGTGTGACATGACATGACATGGAAATAGTCAGTAGATAGTAAACCATGTGCAGTAAATAAATAAAGTTAATTACAAAATGTTCAAAAGGAGCTATTAGAATACACTATCATTTTATTTTGTATTCAGTGAATAAAAGTGTGTTGTCTTACCTTGTTTAGAAGGGTGGTAGCTTCAGGTAAAATACTTGTGAATATCCTCTCAGCATCATCATCACTCAGGAATGGAAGAGTTTTAAAGTGAGGGTATAAAGCAGATGCAGTGAAGAGAAGGTCCTGAAGGTGTGTGTACCACTTCTCAAAGACTATGTTGAATGCCTTGTTCATCTCAGTGATGAGTACTGTCTTCATCTGCTGCCTCAAAGTGCTTTTTGAGTTTTTCTCTGAGGGGGGCAATCATTGATACTGTGGGTATCTCATCCTCACAAAGGACAGTTGTCAGAACTTGACAATGTCTTCAGCGTTGCAGTGGTCTTTGTCATTAAGAATATTCACCTCCTCTCCTTTCTGAGCTCCCTTGACATTACTGTTGCAAATACTGTAGGCTGCTGCTCTATAAAGCGTTCCAGCATATCATGGGAGCTGTTCCAGCGGGTTGACACATCCTGAATGAGCTTGTGGGAAGGCAAAACCAGTTTCTCCCACAGGATTTCAGCTCCTCTCATGTTGCGGTGCAAAAATCAAACCACCTTCCTCACTTTTCCCAGTAACTTTGCAACAGTGTCAACATGAAAGGCTTTCTGCGAGGCCAAGTTTAATATGTGGGCAAAGCAACTGAGGTGTGGCGTCACCTCTGCCTCCACTCCAGCGACAATCATATTGCAGGCATTAGCAGTTACCAAGGCTGGTTCTTTATCACTGATGTTCCAGTCAATACATGTTTCTTTTAATAAAGCAGCTATATTTTTGCCAGTATGTGACTCATTGAATGCCCTGGACTGGTTTGTAAAACGTGACTTCTTAAATCGTAGTCATGAGAGATGTAGTGCGCAGTGATCATCACATAAGAGTTAGTTGCACATGATGTCCAAGCATCGGTGGTAATTCCCACTCGTTCTGCATTTAAAAGTTGTTCTTTGACCTCATTTTTCACTGTTACAGAGCTCTGGCATGCATTTTTCAGTAAAATACTGTTGCGTTGGGATGTGGTACCAGGGCTCCAATGTTTTAATGAAGTCCCGAAAGCCCTCATTCTCCACCGCACAGTATGTTCTTAAGTCTTTGACAATGAACTGGGCTATTGAAGCCATTATTACTTTGGTTCTAGCCGAGTTGTGGTCAAGTTTTGGCTGCAAGAAGTCCTGTTTTTCTGTGTTTTTGTCCTGCTGTCTTTGGGCTAGCGGTGCTAGCGTCCTCATCGCCACTCTCACCATGTCGTCTCACCAAATGAGTGGTGAGGTTTGTTGTAATACCGGTGTACTTGATGGCGACTTTGCATTCTTTGCAAACAGCAACGGTTTTGTCTAGTTTTCTATTTTTCATGAAAAACTGAACTTCTTCCAAACTTTAGATTTTAAGCTAGGCAGAGCATTGTAGATATGTGTATCGGACATTTTTGTCTTTCAGGCTTGATTGTGACGAGAATTGCAACAGTTAATCAGAGAGAGAGAGAGAGAGAGATGAGGGGGAGGGGCAGGAGCACATCAGCAACACCAAACCGATTGACAGCTATTTAATCGGCTGGTTCATGCTACAAATTAGGGTGACCAGACATCCTCTTTTACCCAGACATGTCCTCTTTTTGAGACTTAAAAACACATCCAAGCGAAATTTCACAAACATCCAGGATTTTGTTTTACTCAGAAGCGTTTTGTTCACAAAATAGACTCGTCCTCCCACTAATCCGTTCGGTTCGCTTGAGTGTGATATTATGCTATATTAAATGTACTTGGGCGTTAGGACCCACCAGAAATCCAACTCGGTTTCCCTGTAGACTGCCTACAAGCTTGCCGATTGGCTCTGCCTTTTCTTTATAACGTGTGATTGGCCGTCGCCGCTCTCAGTCCCTGAAACAGCGTCCGTTTTCACATGTAACTTGTTTACATCTTGAGTGTTTGTTCTGTCTGTGTCATAATTCATAAACATTAGAGTCTGTGTGCCTGTCTACCAGTCTGTGATAAGCCATCTGTTTACATGCCTCTAAGTTGAACTATTATCAAAATAATTCAGAATTTCTGCTTATTTTTGCTAAAAAAGGAGGTATAATTATGTGTAAATTGAGGTTTATTGATAATTTTATGCTACATGCTTTTAACAGTTTATTATTTTTAATCATATGTAATAATGTATTATTTAATTTTATAATTTTATTATTCTTAATAAATCACATAGTTATTAATATATTAGTATATTGTTAACAGTAACTAGTAACTGTTACAAAATATAAATCATAATTTGTCAATATTTATTAATAATTAATAATAATGTTCAGGCCAAAAAAAAAAAAAAACCTGCTGAGGTGTCCTCTTTTTCGTCATCTCAGATCTGGTCACCCTACTACAAATAGACCGATTCAGGGGTCCACGTACCGATGTATTCACATCGTTTAAGTCAAAACCGGATTTCCGATTCAAATTGGTTATTTTTTACATCCCTAATATATATATATCATTTACCTTTATTTTGGTAATGACAGTGTAGTATATTTTACTAAGGTTAAAATGCATACGTTCATGTAAATTCACGTAAATTCAGTGTATTGTTCTTCACAAGTAAAACATTTTTTTTACAAGAAGACTGCAGTATAAACATGTTAGTGTGTAAAAGTTTTCTCATCTTTTGATTTCTGAGTTATGTTCATCACCATTTACAGTCATACAGAAGAAATACATGCTATAGTGTGTGTAAAGATGGGAGGAGGGGTAGGGTGGTAGGGTGCAGCAGGGTCTTAGTCCAAATCCTCGGTGATCTTTTGAGACTTCAAACATACTGCTCTCATTTTCTGCTCACCTGAACACTTTGACTCGCCTGAAACCCCAGGAGAACACACACACACACACAAGCTGAATGCAGAGGTCTTTAAGCACAGCAGTGAGAGGAAAGTTAAACACTTTAATTCCAGGTTAAAGACAGAGGGATTAGTTTAAACATGGATGGAGCAATAGACACTCTTTCATCCATTCAAGAGCCTCTAATCTCTCTTTTTTCTTTTTGTCTCTATCCATCCCTGCCTCACTGTGTGGCCTGGAGCGAGAGTACACACATGAATGAGAATGAGACTCTCAACTCATCCTCATGCATTTATTGAGTGTTGAGGTCACACTCACACACACTCATCCTCTCTCAACTACACAAAACCTGTCTGTAATATGTATCACATTTATCACAGATTTCATACATTTTTTGTACCAAACTTTGCATTTATAGGCATTTTAAATTAAGCTGGTTGAAGATTTGTTCCCTGCTTTTGGAAAACGGGGTTATTTGGCTGTTTAAAACTATTCTTGATGTTTATACAGCTTCTGTTTTAAAGGTTTTAGGCACCCAAAGAAAGTAAAAACAAAATTTGAAAAAAAATTGGACAGTAAGTGTTTAAATGCTCAAAAATATTATTAGTAATATACAGTATAATAAAATAAGTACCACTTCTTTATATGTATGCTAATGTGTTGGTTTAACCTCTTCCAAACCTCTATATAGTGGTCCAGGATTATTTCTAGTTATCATACAGTAACTGCTTTATTTAATTAATTTTACAAGTTCAATCACACATTGCTATGCGTTTAATTAATGAGCTTGGGTGGTGAAAATATGGTGGTTGTCAAAACCAAATAAACATCTCAGTTTAGGACTTTTTTACTTTTACATTAAGATTTATGCATGTGATATGAGTCCCATCTAACATTTTGTTCTGTATATATCAAATGAGAGGAATTTTACTTGTCTCTGCATGTTTTCATTTCACCATTTGAATACTTTTCAGGTTTGAACTGGGTCAAATTTAGCATTAGTTAAGTTGCACAACAAAGCTGTGTACTGTGCATGTAATGTATAATATATGACTCATGCTCATTTATTAAGGTAATTGACATGGGTTTGAATGGCCATAACTAAAGGGCAGTGTTGTGCCAGTCTGTTTGGCTGCCAGTCTTCAGTAATTAGACCTGGCTGGGAGCTGCTGCACTGCTGCTCCTGAGCTCAGTGCATGAGAACATCCATATGCTCCCAACACACACACACACACACACACACAGCCTGGGCCTCTGCTGATAACAATACACTGCAATACACTCCACTCTGACAACAATACACACAGCAGCACACTGAGAGTGCAGAGGGGTCCAGATACCTAATGGGGGTCACCTGGGGAGAATATGCCCTGAGGCAAATCTCTTTCTTTTCTTCTCTCTGTCTCTCTCTCTCTCTCTCTCTCTCTTTCTCTCTCTCTCCCTCTCTCCCTCACAAACACATCCTTATGCCTTCCTTCATTTCCACTTTCACCTCTCCATTCTATTTTCACTTCTATATACATCTCTCTTTTACTCATTTGTTGTTTGGTTCTGTGGACCTTAGTACAAACTTCTTTAATATTCATCTGAAAATACTGTGTTCTGTTTCCAAACTGAGGCTCAACCAATGGAGAGCTGCAGTGATTAGTTCACTGAAACAAGGCAAACAACAGTTAGTCACTTTAAGAATCCTCAAAATGTTTCAATTCAGTTCTGTGCCGTAGTCGGAAGGAGGTTGGAGAGTCATTCAATTTTATCTAACAACGTAGGAACTGAAATGTGCTTAGGAACTGTTCTGAATTTAAGATCATTTAGTTCTAAAATAAAATGCAACCTAACCAACAGCAAAGTAGTACAGAACAGAATGAACATCACACAGTAAATATGCCCGAGTTAAATCAACACTATTAGAGTTAAATTAACACTGAGGGTGTCAAAATGTAACACTCCCAGTGTTAATTTAACTCTAATAGTGTTGATTTAACACTGGCAGATTTACTGTGCAGCTTCACAAAAGAATTAGTAAGAATTACTCAATAAAGCTAAAAATGTATTACTTTCCTCACAGATACATTTGGACAGACTTATTGAGAAAGGATAGAACATAACAGTGAGGATCTTAAAAAGACATCATTGTGTACATTGTGTTTAGTATAGTGTTGAAATAAGTCACAGTAAGCATGCAGTTAGCGGGGTTTGGATGGCTAGTCTTGAGCTATCGAGTAGGTTACTTCACACACACTAAATACATCACATATTATCCTTTAATGAAAAAAAAAAAACATTTAATTTAATTTACATTAGCTATGATTAGCCATGAACAATGAACGACTAGCTATTGTTACCAATGGATTCAAAAGCATGAACTATAAATCCATAACTGAACATGTAATTGAGGGAAAGTTACTAGTTACTAGGCTCTTCTGTCCCAGTCTTTCACTAGCTTTACCGTAGTGTGATAGTGATGCTAATGAACACATAAGCTAAGGTAATAGCACTGTCCCACAGGCCTCTAGCCCAGTACGGTGCCTTTATGACCCAGAGAAGGACAGACAATACAAAACCCACTCTTTAGTGTCTCTTTAACTACCTCCTCCCCTCTCCTCCCTCTTCCACTCTCCACAGGATGATTTCGCACTCTCTTTGGCCTCCATGCCCTACAGAATTCAGCCCACGAATGTCTTTAGCTGGGATTGAATTGCGCCTGGTTTTCCATTAATGCAGATGCTGTTGAAGTTTACACACCTCACCGCATGAGAAATAGAAGGAGGAAAAGTGTTATTGTGAGTCCTCCTGACGTCCAGGCCAGTGTTTATAGTGACTTATGGTCAAGAGCCTTGAAAGGAGAGAACTTAACAGTGAAGAAAGAGTGAGGATCATAAAGAGACACTATTACCTGCATAAACTGGCCCACAGTGTCAGATGTATTTACACAAAGGCCTTGACTATAATAAACTGCCATAAGTTTACCAGGCTTTTGATTTCTAGCAATCCTAACTACTGTGAGTAGTTTACTTCCCAGATTCTATATCCCCAGATATTATCCATAAACAAAAACAGGAACAAATATGACTTACTGAACATTATATATCACTGACTGATGAGACAAGCTTATATTATACACACAAATCTAAACTATTCATGTCTTTGTTGTACTGATATGTTATACGGACTTAATTTTGTTCACTAATTTTAATTTGGATGTATTCATTTAAATTGTTATTCCAATTCGTTTCTGTAACTGATCCTTGATTAGGAAAGGTTTCAACACAATATGTCTCGATCAGTTGACACCATGGCATTAACTTTCACTCATCTACTATAATGAAAGTAAATGGCAAGATTATATCAGTGTTGTGTTGTGTGATAGTCTGTTACAGTCATTTAAAACTGTTTAATTTGAGCTGCAATCAGCTGAGCCTTTTTATTTTGTCCTTGCACACATTTGTGAAGTCTCTTTAAAAGAGTCATTAGTGAGTGCCATGCACGAGTATGTAGGCGTGCAGACTTTTCACATCTGTGTGAATATTGGCTGGGATAGTTAATGTGTATATGTGTGTGTTTTGTGTTTGTGGAGGGAGTCGTGGTAAGGACGGGGGGGTGTGGGCTGGGTGAAAGTGTGTCCCCTCTGTTATTGGCTCTAGGTCTACTGTCACATTATGCGATCCATTGTGTCTTTTGTGGGGGAGAGGACTATAAAGGCCAGTCTAGAGGGGTTCAGCCAGAAGCCCTCGGTGACACTCTTACACATGCACACAGTGGTGTGTGTTTGAGTACTGCTACACTGAAGCGATATCCCAGCTATCCCAGCACAAATCTACTACTGAAGCCATTTCTGGTTGCAGCTGATCGCGTCATTCTTGAAGCCTAATCTTTGTTTTATAGAAAGTGTTTTTATTTCATTGCAGCCAGGACATTCTGAAGAGACTTTAGGCCAAAGGTTGGTGAGTTTCTGACCTGCTAAGATGGACTCTGACACAGGCTCTACCTGCAGTCGCTCCTCGTCCCCAGACCTGGCTGTGGACTCCAGCTTCTTCTCCAATAAGATGTTCCAGGCATACTGCAGAGAAGAAAATGAAGCCATCCGGTCTGGACATCCCAAAGAAGGACCTCAAGCAACTGCAGCCGGCGGTAAGAACCGGAACCGTACAGAACTCTCCAAAGACGATCTGCAGGAACTGCGGCTCAAAGTGAATAGCCGTGAGCGCAAGCGTATGCATGACTTGAATCAGGCCATGGATGGCCTCAGAGAGGTGATGCCATATGCCCAAGGCCCTTCTGTACGAAAACTCTCCAAGATCTCAACTCTCCTGTTGGCCCGAAATTACATCCTGATGCTGTCCAGCTCTTTGGAGGAGATGAAGAAGCTGGTGGGAGATGTGTACGGTGCATCCCAGAGCCACCCCACAAGGCCTGTGCTCCCCCAGCTGCCCTTGCTCCCTCTGGCCCAGTCTCTTCACACTCTGGCAGTCAGTGGGACACCTAGCTGTCCCTCAGTGGCACAGGCACCTCACTCTCCTCCTGCTTCTGCAGGTTATCTGGGCTTCCACGCACCACCTCCACTGCCCAGCCTATTGAAGGAACCACTACATCTGACCGCCACTTCCTACCGCCACTTCCCTGGCATGCCTTGCCCTTGCTCACTTTGCCAGCCTCTACCAGTATCCACTGCCAGTCTGCACAGTCTTTCAATGAGCAAATGAACCAAAAGTTTCAGTCTCAGAGAAAACCCAAATCTGATGAACTTTTAAGCAAAAATGGATGAAAAACTGTAAAGGTCTCCTGGTGTGTATCAGGGGTGTACATTTGCTTCAGTGCCAGTTTACTGAACTGCTAAAACATAGACCAGAACTGAATTTTTCTGGTTTACATGTAAATGTGTTGTACATAATGATCTTTAGAACATGCTCTTTTTATGTTGCGTTATAGCTTAAACATGAGATTTGTATTGAGCCTGTATTGTCACAGAATGTGCTTTGATTGCTGCCATTTCCCTTTGCTGCATCTGGAGCAAATACCAAATGTGAATAGAAATTTTGTACAGTTGAGTTTTGTACAGTTCAAAATTTCTTAAATTAAAGGTTTATTATTGCTAAAATATGACAATTTGACTTCTTTTTTTTTTTGCGCTGCTAAGTGTCCAAATATGATTTCATTACCCTCATTACTCATTTGCATAGCATCAGTCATTAGAAAAAAGCCTAAAGCATCTCAGTCACCACTGCAGTCGTATTTTAAGAAGTGAATACAAATAAACATTGCATTAATATTACAGAAAGGCTACAGAGTAAATTGTGTGTTTGTTCATGATAACCATTACAGTAAAGTCTAGGTATACTTACAAAACATTAACATATTTAAGTATCAGAAAGTCTGAAATACAAAAGAGCTGTCAAGGGTGGCAGCTGCTAAATAGAACTGTGATTATGTGTGTGTGTGTGTGTGTGTGTGTGTGTGTGTGTGTGTGTGTGTGTGTGTGTGTGTGTGTGTGTGTGCAAAAGTCTTGGCACCTAAATGTATTTGCTATTTAAAAACATTTATTTTTACACCATATATCACTTTGAAAATAACACAATTACACATAAATACAGTCAAAAGTAAAAAAAAAAAATCATTTTGAAAAAGTTATTTCTTGAGCTAGTTTAAAGGATAAAATTTGCTTTCAGAAGTTCTCCTCGATGCTCCTCAGCCATCACATGGAGTATGTATATATATACAGTATATATACTGTATATGGGCTTTAGGAAGCTGTATACATGTCAAGAATAGAGTTATTATAATAGAAACATGTCCTCTGTATTTTGAATTTCCTCACTGTGGGACTAATAAAGGATCTTGATATTTCCCTCTACACTTGAAATATAAAATACATTAAAAAACTCTTTATGGGGGTGTTAATATGGGTTAATATGAATTGTAAACAAACTCAATATGTACCAAACCTGTCCAAAGTCATTATAGCAATATTGCCCAAGCAACACTTAACGCCCTTAACCAGCTGGGTAAGAACTAGTGCATGTATCAGCAAGAGGGGCTGTTTGGAGCCCGGGGCCCAGCGGACATCCAGTGAACAGAGAGAGGGGAGAGAGGAGTGGGCTGTCGCCAGGTTGGCGCGTCGCTATTGTGAAGTGCACACAGGGGACAGGGACAGTTTCTTTTCATGCGTGCGCAGGAAGATTTGTCAATGTCCAATAAAGCTGTGGTCATATTCAGCCCCCGGCAACTGTCATTAATAATGAGAGAGCTTGGCATCTGCATGCAGACATTTGTTAAACAGAGAAGTGTGTTGAGAGAAAACGCAACTAGTCTTAATAAAACTGGCAGCTCTTGAAACATATCTGGAATTTTGCATATAACCATATTATAAATAACAGGAAATATATATTTATAAATTGTAAAGTGTCATAAACCCACATAAGCAAGACTTTGACTTTGAGGTAAAAGTGATTATTTAAGCACATTCTAACTGATGGCATAGAAGTTACCAATACTTCTACAAAAGTTTTTCCAGTTTTGTATTGAAACCGATTGAGTTTAATGTCTCATTGACTCTGAAATGAAAACAGAGGAGTTCAATAAGAACTAATGGAATCAGTTTATAGACCAAAATGTGTCTAAACTTTGGACACAAAGCAGCACCTTTGTCAGATATAACAGCTGAACACACTCGTGACATTCTTTCTACAACAGACATCAAACATTCTTCAGACAGTTCTTCACTAATCTGCTGCAGAACGTCACATAAATGTTGGCACTTGTAGGTTTGCTTTGCTTTTCACTTCATCCCAAATCAGCTAGATGGGGTTTAAGTCTGGAGACTGAGCTCCACTCCATGTTTTCAAGCTGACCATCTTGTTGTTTTTCCTGAGGTAGTTCTGGCAGAGCTTGGACTTAAATTTTCGGTCATTATCTTAATAGGATCTTAGTAGGGTAAACCCCTGACAAACTAGGTTCAACCCCGAAATGTTCTACAACTGTTACATGTAAAGTGACATTACACATTTTTGTTTGTTTGTTTTACTGTTGATCAGTAAGGAAATCCAGAATTATATAAAATTATATATATAATAACGTAAAAGTAAGTGACTGTTCAGTTGAGTGAATTACTACTCAAACCGTATCAAAAATGACTTAAAATATGTCAGTTTACATGATGAATATAAAATATATGCCAGTATACCTTTTTGAATTAAATGCTACCTGTACTGGCCTTGTAGCTCCAGCCCAAAACTACATTCAAACACCAAAAGTGTCTTGGCTGATTCATTACATTTGGGATAAAGGGAAACTTATTTTATTGCCAAACTATTGCTGTACACAGTAAATCTGCCAGTGTTAAATCAACACTATTAGAGTTAAATTAACACTGGGAGTGTTATATTTCGACACCCTCAGTGTTAATTTAACTCTAATAGTGTTGATTTAACACTGGCAGATTTACTGTGTAGAATTGTTTTTTCAGGTCAGTCAAGTTCTTTTCCACATATAAAAGTCCTCTGGTGATTGCATGAGCACCATTACCAGAATATTAGTGCTGGAGATCTTCATTTGCTCTGCCCTTTTTAACACACAAACTGTGTTTCTCAGGGACTAAATCGGGCGTGAAAAATACATGCTCCTCCTCGCGGGACTCTGGGCCCTGACGAAGGAAAGATCAGAGGAGAAATGAAGAGATGTTTCTTCTCCCCTCCTCTGTTCCCCTCCCTCCGTCCACTGCTTTCAATGGACCGGGACAATGCCGGTCGCTCATGGGACAAAGAGCAAGGGGAAAGGGGGGCACCTAGAAACACAGACCCCCTCATTCTCTCCCGCTCTTTCTCTTTGCTGCATTTCATCATGGTAACAAGCCCGGTCAGCCCGCAGAGGGCCCTGACACTCAAAGCCCACACAAAAGCGGTTAGCTCCTCATTTATGGGCCCTATTGACACTGCTGAGGGCTCCGTCAGCTGGAGGACGTCCCAGCGGGGGGAGGCAGCTGCCGGCCTGCCCTGGAGAAGGGGCTCCCGCAGCGGGCCGCCCAGAGCCCCCCCTCCTTCTTCTAGCCTAGATTCTGGGTCTGGGACCCCCAGGTCTCCCGTCCCAAACACAGGTGGGAATGGAAAGCGAAGCACATTGCTGGGATTAGCAGGAGGCTGTGGCCTGGCCTGCTGCAGGGGGATAATTAGACACATTGACTTGTGCAAAAGCTGGTGTTTCCTGATTGGAGGCAGATGGTAAGGGACCACAGAGCGGTGGCAGCAGGGTATGCGAGGATGCAATGTGTATGTGGTGAGAAAAAGAGCACCAAAATGCAAATGCATGCATCACAGCCACATACACAGCATGTTATCCATGCATTGCTTCATATGCCTTGCTCTGGTCTGACTTGGTTTCTTAATAGATTTTTTGCATTGTTGCACCCATATTCCCATTGATATATTTAAATAGGCTCTATATTTAGTTTCATATTGACTGTACACCACCACTCTAGTTTGGGACCACTCAGCAATTTCTATGTCAAAACACACTTTCATTTAAGAAAACAACTTTTTTTCTAACTTCAGAGGCTTCACTAAACGCACAAATGCTGCTTCTCCAGATAATCAGTCTTATGTGGCAGAAGGGTGAGGTAGGACAGTGTCACCATTTTATAGTTCAGTTTTGTTGTCTTCCACAAGTTGTTGACAGTGATCTTATAGGCTTCAGTACAGCTGTTTACTCTCCAGCAGAGCAGGAAGTTCACACCTTCACACCAGGGGGCAGCCATGGCCTAGTGGTAAGGCTCTGGTCTTGTGACCAGAAGGTCGCTGGTTCGATCCCCAAACAGGACATGACTCAAGTGCTCTTGAGCAAGGCACCTAACCCCCTAACTGCTCCCCAGGTGCCGGTGGATAAGGGCTGCCCACCGCTTCACACAAATTCTCACAGCCTAGTGTGTTCACTAGTGTGTGTGTTTCACTGCACGAATGGGTTAAATGTGGAGGTCAAATTCCGTTGTGTGAAAAATCACATTGGCTAAATTAGTTGATCTTAATCTCTTAATCTTAACCTAGTAAAGAATATATGTTGTGTTGAAATGGCATAAAAAAGGTAGAAATAATGGAAATGGTTTTCACGGGACCATGATAATATGTTTTAGATTCCTCTCTGTCTGTGTATTGTATTCAATTATTTATCATTTATGAGCTTTAATTCTGTATTGTCAGTTTTCCATTACAGAGTCACCATTATGCTATTCAGAGTGAAGTGAATGCCAATATTTTTCATGTACAGTATCTGTCGATGATAATGCTAATGCAGATATACATATTAATTTAGACAGACAGACAGATATATAGGTAGGTAGCAGGGGCGGATGCTCTAAGACTGCAAGGGAAGCTCAGCTTCCCCTAAAATGTCAAAAAATAAGTGATCAATAATATACTGTTGTGTGTACATGTCATTGACTAAATATGCACTACAACGCGCTCAACTTTTGTTCAGAATCAGCTTCTTATCTTTCCTCTCACTCATTCCCGCAGCTTCACAGTGCTTTAAACAGGGTGGACGCTCACCGTCCACAGACTTCAATGGTACAGCAAAACGTGCAGCGAAACGAGACCAGTCATTGGATGAATCCTGGGCTTTGTCCCGCCCATCGGACGATCAGCGTCTCTGGGGGTCTATGGGGCAGTGGGCTGGCCTCGGATGGCCCGGACGCTCAGCTTCTGCATGATGATTGGATGATGTGTCTAAGGCTGAATCCCTTTTTGATTGACAGCTAAATGAGTGAATCAGTGATCTTTTTGTGTAAACCTCCATGGGAGTATTTTTTTTAATTTCAATAGTGTTTATTTAGGTAGTTTATAGACTAATATCTCCTATTCTAGTGATTAATAGTGTTTATTTAGGTAGTTTATAGACTAATATCTCCTATTCTAGTGATTAATAGTGTTTATTGAGGTTGTTTATGGACTAATAAACATGTAAGGCAGGTCTGTTGCAGTTATTACACTAAATGCAATGAGGTTGTTTACTATACAATGAGTGTCTGCCAACACTGCCACCAAGTGAGTAAAACTTTAATTTGTCTAAATTTTTACATTATATCTTCACAGTTTCAGTCTTTTCATAGTTTTTAATTTCCACAAAAGACTAATTAATTGAATTGTGATTCTGATGTGTTTGTTGACATCTGTCCAGAGATTTCCCCACTTTTACAGGACTTATCAATAACAAGAAGCTTCAGGAAATTTCTCAACTTTTTCCATGAAACATCAGTAAAGGCAAACTGGAGCTTTTTTCCAGCACGTTGTCACTTATAAGGCCTGATATTATTTTTCCCTTTTTATTATTTAAAAAAATATTTTCAACAACAAAATACTCTGAGACTGATCCCAATGTCATAATGCATCGAAGAATGATAGTACACGTTTCCTGGAGAATCAAAACTGCACTCATTTTAGGCTGTTAACAATACCCTAGTAACCTCTGATTGAAGTGAATGGGCACATCGGGTTAAAGAGTTCTCTGATCAATGAGGAACGTGTGTTGCCTTCTGTGGCCCTACGGCCGGATTGACTGAGTTAATTAGAGAGTTGAAGGACCCAATTAGTGGAATTGAGGGGCGGGGGGCATATTGTGTAACAAATGCACATATTGCCCAGCGTCTGGATATGGTGAGACTTCAATTAAAAAAGGGAGACCTCATGAAAACGGCAGGCTGACCCTTTTAACATACTGTTAAACCACGCTTCCTCTCTCTCACTTACACACACACATAATGCATACTGATGAGCAAAACACAGCTGGGATAGGCACACGCACATATGCATGCACAGCCTTTGGGGGCCCGTATGAAAAGCAAGAGGGCAGGGGGCTCAGGTGGGTGTTAAAGTGTACCCATCAGGCCTTCATCCATATGGACCAGGCTGAATTCTAATGATGTGATAAACTCCTCTTGTCACTTCCATTAAAGCCAAATTCATTACTTGACTGTGGAACAGGGTGATGAGAGTAAATCTGGCTCTGTTTGGGACTGACTTTACTCTTGATGCTCAGTACAGCTCTCCTAAGATTTATTGTTGGCATAGTACAAACAATGAAAAATAAGAGTGAGTGTCACAACTGCAAGGAAATTAAGAATAAATAAAAACCCATTCCAAAAAATTTGAATATCATGGAAAAGTTTATTAATTTCCATAATTCCATTCAAAAAGTTAAACATTCACAGATTATAGATTCAGGGCCAACAATTTAAATTATTTCAAGTATTTATTTGTTTATTTTCACATAATTTGGGCTTCCAGCTCATAAAACCCACAAAAACAGGATTTTAAAAAAATTTGAATTAATCAACTTTTACTGATATTCAAATTTTTTAGAATGGGTCTGTATGTGAAAAGTAAAGCCATTAGTTACTTGTTTATGTATTCCTATGCTTGGCTTTGTTATGCACAATCAAAATTAAAACGTAGTAAAAGGTAAAAAGTTTGAATCCCAGGACTTCAAAACACGTTCAGCTGATGTGTATTATTTACATATTTATTTATTACTTTAATGAATATCCCCTGATAACAAGCCAGTTATGACCCAGTTCTGGCCTACATCAATATATATAAGTGCCTTAACTGGGTCATAGTCTGGCCAGAATTGCTTGGCTCTCTATTATCAATGATACCTTAGAGACAAGACTGGCTGTCAGATGTGTATTGATTCTGGGACAATTATGAAGTAGGGCTGCTATTTATACAAAAATAATATTTCACCATTAAATATTAATGCTTTACAAACACTTTCAGCCATAACCATAAATGGTTACCATCAACCATATAACAACCATGAGCAGCCCTGGGCTTGTGTTTAAGGAACCAGCCTTGTGACTGGATGGTTGCCGGTTGTGACACCAAAATGACATGAATGAAGGGCCCATGAGCAACTGCTCCCTGGGTGATGTTGATAGGGCTGAACACCTCTCCAGGATTACTGCCCCCGAGATCACCAGTGTGAATGTGTGTTTCGCTGCTTGGATGGGTTACATGTGGAGGTCAAATTCCCCTGTGTGCAAACACATTGGTCAACGTGTCACTAGACTTCCTATTAAATATCCATTGATAGACAACAGTCAATCACAAATTTGCAAAAATGAATGATTTTGTGATTTTAGATTGCTCCGTCTGTTTTCTTTGTACAAATAAATACACAAAGATGTATAATAAGGAATACGCAAGATACTGGCTGCTGAAGTGTCCCATTAATAAACCTGGTGGAGGAAACTTTGCTTTGTATTGTGGAGTTTTTTGCCACCACCTTTGTCATTAAATTCATATAACGTCAGTGACTGTCCTTTACTTAAAATAAGCCATCTGCCAACAGACATATTACCTGTGTAACTGTGAAGCTAAACAGGATTGGGGATGGTTAGTACTTGGATGGGAGTCCGCTAAGAAAAAATATGTGTAACTACTGGAAGTGGTGTTGGTGGGAACAACAGAAGGTGCTACTTGTGTCTGAATCTCAGTGCCCCAGAGCATTGATTGCTAAAGTATTATTTACACAGTCTACTGTTATAAATAACAAGGAGCCAGGCAAAAGGTGCAACCGCGGCTCTAAGAAGAACAAGCACATGGTGGCACCTGCCCTCACCACTGCCACAGCCGCATCAGCAGGGAGAACCACACCCCCTCCTACAGCCTTGGTGGTTGCAAAAGCCTGCACACTATGTCATGGCTACCATGGCGGTTTCACCCCTCATCATGACGGCTGCATTGGTCGCACCTCTCATCATGGTGGCTGTGGTGGCTGTACCCCCCTGTTGTGGTGGCCACGGACACAAGGATCATGCCTCCTGCCCCAGCAGCAAGGAGGACCATGCAGCCGGCACAGTTCCTGGGGCCCATGTACCTCTGGCGACTGGGGGAGGGGGGGGTCCGTGTCCCGGTAGATACCCCTTTCCAGATTCCATACCCCTGTGTATGGCTGAGGGCTGCCTTTGGACCCTTTACTGGTGGCTTTTTTAGGGGGTTAGGTGCCTTCAGTCATGTCCTGTCTTGTCCTGTCTAGGTATTGAACCGGCGACCTTCTGGTCACAAGACCAAATCCTTACCACTAGGCCATGGCTGCCCCATGTCATATATAAAGCAACCATTCACATCGCTGTTTGAAAAGCAGCATAGGTCAGCTACTAGGAAGAAAATAACAAACAAAAAACAGCATATATATGTTTGGATTATAATGCAGGATAAACCAGCTAAACCAGACCAGCACTTATCAGCTTAAATCAAGATATGTTTTTGTTTTTTTCTTTTTTTGTAGGGATAGCATGGAAAGTAAACATGTGTTCTTCCTTACACAAGCTCATCATGTACAGCACTGCTAGAAATAGACTTAGTTTTTATATTTTATTGTGCAAAGAAATGTTAATTAATGATTAAGCCATCATGTGGAATAACTTTGCAATCACCTTGAAATACCTTAGCAACCACCTGAAATGCCATACCATCCACCAAAGACACAATAGCAACAGGTTAACAACACACTTGCAGCAACCTAACAGATTAACAACATTAACAATTCAAGAGACCATAACAATCATCTGGTAACACCTTATCTAACCACCTGAGATGCTGAATCTAATAGGGTTGCTTGGTAGGGTTATCTAGGGGTTGCTTAGGCTTTCCACTCACTTTGCATTTTCTTCAGGAAATGCATGAATCTAGTGTTTCTTTTGTTAACATTTTATTTCTAAAGTAAGTTTTTGAACTTTATATATATGGCTGAGGAAACGGAATGAATATGGCTCAAACAGCCCCACCTACAATATTTTTCACCAGCCTTCACATGCACACACACACACACACACACACACACACACACACACACACACACACACACACACACACACACACACACACACAGTATATATGGCCAATCAAGCACAGTGATAATGTGGTTATTAAAGTAGGTATTGGCGCTTTTGACAGTGTGGGCAGGTGCCATGGTGCCAAGTCCTGCTGGAATAATGAAATCTGCATCTCCATAAAGCTTGTCAGCAGATGGAAGCATGACATGCTCTAAACTGTCCTGGTAGATGACTGCACTGACTTTGGACTTGATATAACACAGCAGATCTGGGACCTTGATTTCCAAATCAAATGCAAAATTTACTTTCAGTGATGGTTTGGGGGGGCCATGTCATCTGCTGGTGTTGGTCCACTGTGTTATATCAAGTCCAAAGTCAAGACAGCTATCTACAAGGACAGTTTAGAGCACAACCTTTATGGAGATGCAGATTTCATTATTCCGGCAGGATTTGAAATAAAATATAATACATTTATATGAATGAAATAATAAAATATTAAACAAATGAACTGTATAGTTATTCCTTAGATGTGCATTCTGTATATAGCAGACACCATTATAATTAATTTTATTATATACATGATTGACAATATACATATTGTGAAATTGGGGCTATTACTATTTTACAGAAATACTGAAATTATATATATATATATATATATATATACTGTATATATAAAACATATTCTGGTTTGTTACTATTTTACTAAATAATTCCATATGTATTTCTTCATAGTTTTGATGACTTTAGTATTAATCTACAATGCAGACAATTTTTAAATAATGAAGGTCTGTCCAGAAGGTGTGTCCAAACTTTTGACTGGCACTGTATGTATTTATATTTTACAATTGTGTATATAGTCAATCATGTATGTGAAAAAAATGAATTGAAATTTTCTGTTATATTTGCACGTCCAATGAATAACTATACATGTCATTTGTGTACTATTTTATTCATTTGTATTTTATTTTAATTTCTGAACGGTGTAATCCGTCACTCACAGCAGTTGTTATAATCTGTCCATCTATTCTAAATACTAACTTGATACTGAAAATGTTTACAGTGACTAAACTGAAACCGGAAAGTGTCCTCAAATAATTTTGACCTTCTTCAGTTGCCGTAGTATACATAACAAATTACTTATTTTATGTTCATAAATATGACCATGTATTCAGAGGCGCATACTATTGTATTTAAACCCATATAAAGCCACTTTAAAATACTTAAACGTGTGTGTTTACTTGTTTTATGTGTTTATATGACCGCTTGCGCGATGCAGGACTCTGCGTGACTACGACTCGCTGATGACGTCATGCGCTGAAGATGGCGGAGGGGTGAGTTTTTAAGCCTTTAAATTATTTTTTAGCTTCCAAATAAAACATTTTACTTGTTTCCTTTTCGTTCATCACCACAGCGTGGATAAAATATAATAAATAGACTGTGTGTAACATGGCAGTTTTAGATCAGTAAGGACGTGTGGGCTGTTTTTGAAGAGCTAGTAGACGTGAGACGGGTTTGTTTACAAAAATAACGCAGCTTCGCTTCTGCAAGCCAAGCTAGCAATGACCAGACGAGCTACCGTCACTCACTGTGTACAGCAATTCTTTGACACATGTCTGTTGAATGATTTATTTCTTCAGAGTAGAACGTTGTCATGTATTAAAAGTGGCTTTTGAAAATCTTAACCCGAGTTATTTGGCTGGCGAACCCCTATTAGGCCCTTATAGCCGAGAGGATAGCAGCGCTAGCTAACTATTAGTCAGCTATCTAGCTTAACTGTTCATCATAAAGCACTATTATATATGGCTTCTGTGTAGGAGACAGTTTCAAACATATCCATGTATATTTTCATGTTTCAGTGCTGATTAAACCTTTGACAAACGAGTTTGTTCAATAAAAATACAAAAAGTTTTTAAAACTTAAGTCAGAAATCCGAGCCTATGATATGCATTTAACTATATTTGTGGTTACAGGGAAGGAGGATGGTTGGGCGGCTGGCTACACCAGAGTTTCCAGGTCATCAAAGACAGAGTGAGTATTTTAGGAAGGACTATTAGAGTCCAGCACATTTAACAACATACTTAATTGAACTCACCATGTAACTACTAGGCTTAGTAAGTGTGTGAGAGAAGTGGACTTGAAACAAATTGTGTTTTGCTCATTCATGTTTCTTTTATATCTCTGCTGAATTTTACATGTTTTGACCTCTTAACACATCCATTTTGACCTGATTTATGAATGTATATGTTGAATTAAGTCTGCTAGACTTGAGAAATTGCTAGTCTGTTGTATTTTACTAATGACTATTTGATAACATTTTTTTTATTTTTGGTATATATATTGTAATGACTTTTGTAATTGAGTTAGAATTATGTTGGACCAACAGACTAAGACGTGAAAAATACATTGCACACCCATGCCTATTAGAATACTTCAAGAACTTAATCTTTGTGCTATTTGCATTTGCTAGGTTAACAAGCACCTGTATTTGCATTTCAACTAGTTTAACGAGTTATAATTGTACTTGCATTTCTTTATTTAAAAGTTTAGCTATGTGTGTAACACATTACCTTCAAGTTCTACATTTACTAGTAACCAGCATCAAATAGTATATTTAAACAAACTTATGAAAACTGTTGGCATCTGTCTCTCTACAGTCATCTGAAGCATATGAGTTTCTTAAACGGGATTTAACAGAGTTCTCCAATGTGGTGCAACATGACACTGCATGTTCTATTGCTGCCACAGCGAGTGCTGTCCGGAACAAGTTAGCGGTATGGGTCCTTTTTTTCCTTTTTCTACATTTATTAACCAAATGAAAAGCTTTGGATTATTTTTATTGCAGTGGATATAAGACCTGGTTCTGTGGTGTACTTGTAGGTGGAAGGCTCATCTGAGACCACAGAAAAGGTGAAGAAGAGTATCTCTAATATTCTGGGTGTGATTACAGACACACTCGCCCCTCCACCTGATAAGACCATCGACTGTGATGTGATTACACTGGTGGCCACACCAGCTGGCACTACAGAAGTGTATGACAGCAGCAAGGTCAGTCCCAGCAGCACTAGAAGTCTATTTAAATGGTAGTTCAGGAAGCTCATTTCAAACAATTCTGTTGTGCTAGTGTGTTCAAAAATATGTCATAATTGTTTAGGTCTGAACTTATGTTGTTTGACTTTTCTGATAACTGTCCATTTGAAGCCTTAAACACTGTTTCCAAACTCTGTGCATTTGCTTTAGAAAGTGAGAAATAAGGTAGATAGAAAGAACATTATTGATCCCAAGGAAATTGCAGTGTTACAGTTGTAAGACTTTTGTTTTATATATGTTTTGCATACAAATTGATTTACAATTATTTAGAATAGAATATGTGACAATAGAAGTAAAAAATATGTCTAACATTTGCATAAGCACATAAGACAGATAATTTGCATTCATATTAGAGTAGGTATTGCACTAAATATTATACAGTAGTTTGCTACACAATGAGTATTGATGATGCAGTATTTACAAGTGTAAATTTGCAAAATGAGAGTTAAGTTTACAGTGAGTATGAATCAAACAAGTAGTGTCAGCGGTATTTGGTATTCACAGTCTAAACCTAGTGGAAAATGTCACTACAGTATCAGATTAGATGTTTCAATCTGTCCACTGAAGAACACAGTAATCTGTATATTATGATTAGACATTTCAGACAGCAGGAAATCTGTACTGTCTTTGCAGTAAGGAGACTCATTGTAGATCCTTATTACAGTAGGTAAGAAAGATATGACATCATACTCTTTAAGGCAGCACAGCTGCATCAGTCTACCAATGAAGTGTTAACAACAAGCTAGCCAGCTAATGTTAATGATTTGTGTATAAATTTTAACACTCATGGGGTATTTAACTTCTGAAAATGAACCTTATAATCAGTGTTCTAGGTCCTGAGACTGTGTTGATTGGTGTATTGTTCATGGTGTGGGCAGCCAGGTGGATTTGCCAACACATGCTGAGCTCAGGTTAAATACCCTCCTGAGTTTCAGAGGAGGAATTCTCATTTATGTGGTTGTTTTCTCGGTTTTTGTATATTCCAAGTTTCAAGCTTTAGTTGAATGCTTCATTTACATGAACCATGACTGTTACAGCAGGTTGAATGAAAATTGAAGTTTACATGTAATGTGTTTTTAGATGAGTGTTTAGTTAATAGAAAGTATATACTGTTACATGTCTGCCCTGTCTAGAGTAAGGGTGGAGTAACAATTAAGTATAAATGGTGTAAGTAGTACCCAGAGTGAGGAGATAGGTTAACGAGACTGGACAACAAGGATGGCTTTTAACAAGCAGTGTTTACTAGATGTATGTAAAGTCAGAGGCATCGACAAATGAATACAAATACATCAGGAGAGGAGAGACAACACCATCAGGAGAGAGACTTCTACAAGTATAGGTGGACCACAGACAGTGCCAAAGGAAAGAACCAAGTAAAACATCTTACCTGCATAGCACAATTCTTCCCTATCCAAAAACTACATAAAAGGCACCTGCCCCTAAATCCTAGTAGCACCTATACAGAGAGTTCACCTACGTGAGTGTGAAGTCAGTGGGCCCAGACTAACGCCTGTCCACACAATACTCAGGAGTATTGTAACTACACATAGCATCTGGAGCTGAAAACTAAAGAATGATTAAGCAAATGGATGTAAAAGCATCCTCAATCTTAGTTATGACTAAAACCACATAATACAAAAGTTACACTCAATAAAAATACAGGTTTATAAACAGAAGGTCCCAAAGGCAATCACATACACAAACACATCACTCTCTCTTTCTCAGTGTCTCTGCATCAGTCTCAGGTTGTCTCGGCGGAGGCAGAGCTCACTTCTTTCTTGAGTCAGCTCCTTATAAACCAGATGTCCCACCCCCTCCCCGCAGAAATCTGGTCCATGATTAGCTTGAACATAACGAGGGGCTGAAAGAAGGCCATTGGGCAAAAGAGACACTCAAAAGGACTAAGTGCTGCTTGTGCACGTAACAATACAGGATACAGTAATTAATTGTCTAATTTAAAGCAGTAGTTCAACAGAAAAATATTTACAAATCATTTTGTGTTTATCTCAAGTTGATTCGTCAATACATGTTTGATGTCCATTGTTTAGTTTCTCTCTCATTTTTGAGTGACACTACTGTTATTAATATACCTCTAGCGCAAACTTAGTACTACAGACATGTCTGATCAAGTGTGTGTGGCAAATTGTGTTGCTATATACAGTCATGGCTGAAAGTGTTGGCACCCCTGAATTTTTTCCAGAAAATGAAGTATTTCTCCCAGAAAATTATTGCAATTACACATGTTTTGTTATACACATGTTTATTTCCTTTCCTGGAAAAAAATTCAGGGGTGCCAACACTTTCAGCCATGACTGTATATATTTGTGGGATGTAAAATATATTGACTATTTGCTTAAAGGATCACGTGGTCTGTTGTCACATTTCAGTGTTGGAGTAAACATGTTTGACTGATTTGAGTTTTGCTTTCCTTTTCCTTTAGGCTCGTCTCTATAGTCTACAGGCAGACCCTGCAACATATTGCAATGAACCTGATGGTATGATACTCTGTTCTTCCTGTATTAAACATATAATTTAATCTAATTATGCAGTTTATCTCTGCATAACTGCAGATAGCAGTAAAGTGAGTGAAAAACACTTGAAACAAGGCTGGAACAATACTACATTGTTTTAAGCCTTGTCCCCACATGTTTCTTTTTTAACAACCTAGTCCACTTTTTTCTTTATTTTCAATCTTTTTCCACACCAGCAGCATTTTTGGCAATCTCTCCATCCACATGAAAATTAAAAAAAGAACTTGAAAATGCTCTCATGATCATGACCATGACAGCCCAATAGGGTTGACACAAATGGCTGAAAAAACGTTACGAGTGTCATATTGTACATAATACAGAGCAAAAAGCCCAGCGATTTTCTAATATTAGCATGTGGGTTTGTTTGTTATTTTGGTTACACCACAGTTTCTAAAAAGCCAGTACACTCCTGAGGAGAAATTGGAATTGAAGTTTTTCCTAGTGATTCTAACTAATTATAAAGGAACTAAAGATTACTAGATTAGTCAACTTTACTGCTCAGGGATGATAATTTAAGCTTGATGTCAAGTTGCTGATTGCTTGATTATGACACTAACGTTATGGATGCTTTAGACAAGACAACAGATGAGGAGCCTGGTGGGTCATTGTAAAACAGTAGCAATGACGAATTGGGTGCAGCTGAGCACACCTGGTTTAGTTTCGTTAAAAAAAGACATTTTTGCATGTTTTAGAAAATAATAGCATTAATTTATCTTTTGTTTCAGGGACTTTATTCTTAAGGGCCAGTTAGGAGGAGAAGGTTGTGTTGTTGTGTGTTTGCTAGCTTCTGGAAGTAAGTTTGAGTGAGCTGAGCAACTGCTTTGACTGAGCCAAGCAGCTAGAAGGAGCAGTCGTGAGCTGTAGCATAACTTAGCAGAGCTATTGTTATTCACCTTTTTTGTGTGCTCTGTTTTGTTTGTCTGAGTGAGATGACTAGCCTAGAGTAGTAGCTGAGTTGTTGTCTTGCATTTCCTACATGTAAAATGTGTAGTTATAGAGGTTTTCTTAATAAACTAATCCAATCTGAAAAGAGTTTATACTAATAGGCCACGTCTAAAGGAAAAGAGCAGAATTATGACCAGTGAAAGATGTTTTATAATATTTTCATTTAAAGAGTTTTGTACTCTTACTCTCTTTATATAAATGACCAATCATGATACGAGGGTTAAAACACCTTCTCTGGGAAATGTGTAGAAATTTCTTAGAAAATGTCTGTAGAAAAAAAAAACCTACTCATTAATGTACAGTGTATGGAAATGTTTTATTTCTGATTGCTTTATCAGGTCCTCCTGAACAGTTTGATGCCTGGTTGTCCAGCTTCAGTCTGGAGGAGAAAAAAGTGGAAATCTCAGAGCTGCTGGTCAACAGTCCTTCCATCAGAGCTCTCTACACTAAAATGGTATGATGGTATCTCATTCAAGCTCCTTTTTACACCCATCAACTACTTGTAATTTAAAAAAATTTTTTTATCATTTTAGTTTACATTTCCTGCATTTGGCAGAAGCTCTTATCCAGAGTGATGTACAACAGTGTTTTTTCTCCATTAAGAGAATTATTTCAGTTAGTACAGACAGGTTAGATACCAGACTACTCTTCAGTTCAGACACTGTTAGAACTAAACCATCACTAATACCTAGAAAGAAGGAAAGATACACAATTATACACAATATAAGAGCTGTACAGCATTACAATAAGTGTTTAAACTAGTGCTCACTTAAGTGCTCAGTAAAGAGATGCTCTTCAGTCTGTGTGTGAAGACTGTGACAGACTCTGCTGTTAGAACAGTCAGTGGGAGTTTGTTCCACCACCTGGGTGCTAGGACAGAGAAGAGTCTTGATGACAGTCTTCCACGTGTCTTGAAGGATGGCTGGTCAAGCCGAGGCTCAAGGTCCGGCTTGAGACCATTGCCAATAGGTAGGGAGGGGATGTTTAGGTAACGAGTGTTTATCTCTTTGCATTAATTTCAAATTAAAGATATTTTCTCAATTTGCTGGTAGTATTTGTCACTATAGTACCATACGAGTTGTAATAAATGTGTGCAACAAGTATATTTGATGTATAAAACAAGCACATTTTGTGATAATATATAATATGATCAAAATTAACAGGGGTAAAGCTTTTTTAAATTTTTGACCCTGCTGTGTGACTGATGTTATATTTGTGAGCGATACATTTAACGACTCTATGGTAAGAATGAGGGAAACAGAGTTGTGCTTGAGAGTTGTTTATTTTATGGTTGTGGCCAAATTTGACTTTCTGCTCTATATAAGCTCCCCTCTAGAACAGAGAAGCAGTCGGTCACAAATAAGAAATGATTTTCTGTTTAAACACACCATTTTCACAAGCTTAATGAGAGAGTGACAATGGTCAAGGAAGCTGCAGTGTGAATGAAGAGTGTTGGCAAAACGAAAGCAGTTAATTAGAGAAATATATTCTATAAAACTATATTCAGTGCAAAAGTTGTCAATTTCATATTTGGTGAAATCTTCAGTGTCAAAGAAGATATTTGATGATGATAATCATTTGATGATTAATCACGATGAACGACTTAATGTAATGTGCTTATTCCTGACTGAATATTTAGTTTGACAGCACAAATATTTCTTAATGGTTTATTTTTGTATTTTTTAGGTGCCGGCAGCTGTGGCTCATTCTGAGTTTTGGCAGCGCTACTTCTACAGAGTGTTTCAGTTGGACCAGGTAAAGTCAGCCTGTCATTCTTTCTCTCATACACACATGCATATATGGCTAAGAAAGTTTTTACATTTACATCAACATTGATTACAATAGGTAATGTGTTAGTTTTGTAATACAAAAGTGTGTTAAGTGCTATCAGGTGGTCTAGTTCCAACAGGCCTTTGTGGCTGAAATCCCAAGTTGGCCTGAGCTGTAGAACAGATTCCATTAATAAAGCATTGGCCTTGATTCCTCTCTGTACTCAGCAGATTTTCCCCAATAGCTTTAGACGGGGAACTGGAAGAGAACCAAATGTTTGTGAGGATTGTCATGTCTGTGCCAGTGGTTTGCTTTGTTTGTGTGAAATGATGTAGACACACTTTTGTTTGCGTGTGTGTTAACAGGAGGAAGCCAGGAGATTGGCACTCAAGCGGAGAGCAGAGGAGACTGCTCAGTCAGAGAGTTTAGTTTGGGAGGAAGAGGAGGAAGGTACGGCCTTCATCACATTTTACCCTCTCAGACTTGCGGAGCAAAAACTCTGTGACAGGTTTATGTTTAATGCGACTATTCATGTGTCAAAGCTGAGATTAAGTAACTCAATCAGTCAAGCAGTAAAGAAGCTTATCTGTAGAAATTTGGTATCAATGTTTTCAATGAACAACATAAAACCACTCTTTCTTGTAGATATGTAAATGTTACATATTCTACAACTTAGTCATAACTTTTTTATGAGTCAGAAGGATTTTTGCATTTGTCAGAATGTTGAACTAGAGTGGTGGATGATTATTAACCTCTGAAAAGTGTGCTATTTACCCAAATTTTAGGCCTTTTATACAGCAACTACATTCAATAAATGCAGAATGCATATGAATGTAGACACAGATTTCTTTCTCATAAGTAATATTTAAAGCCTTCACATCACTGAAGGTGCATCGTGTAGTTTTTTTCTTGCATCTCAGATTTGTGTCAGAAGAGGTCACCCTTCACCAGGACACAGTTCTGTTTGTTTGGGGCTTAGTCTGTCATCAGTATAGGACTTCATCCCAAAATCAATGCTTATTCAATGTTTATTTGATGTTTATTCTAACTGAATATATGTTACATGCTTTATTTGAAGCAGAATCTTTAATTGGTAGCTCAGTTAAACTCCTCCCTTTAGTATGTATAAGTAAAGAAATGAATCTCTTAATGTATTGAATAGGTGCTGGAACTGTGAGCAGGTCTGTGTAGTTTAAGAGGTTAAGCATTGATTACTGTATAATATGAAAAAAAAAAATTAGTTAATTAAATGTAAAAAAAAATCAGTGCCGATTCAGTACTATGTTGTATATTACTGTAAGCTATTATTGAATACAGTGTTAATGTTACTTTGTATTCCCTAAGAATTCATGTTTTATTGATGACCAGAAGGTCGCTGGTTCGATCCCCAGACAGGACATGACTGAAGTGCCCTTGAGCAAGGCACCTAACCCCCTAACTGCTCCCCGGGCGCCGGTGGATAAGGGCTGCCCACTGCTTCAGGCACAAATTCTCACAGCCTAGTGTGTTCACTAGTGTGTGTGTGTGTGTTTCACTGCACGAATGGGTTAAATGCAGAGGTCAAATTCCGTTGTGTGAAAAATCACATTGGTTATATTGGTTGATCTTAATCTTAATCTCTACAGATGAATTTCTTGGGGCCACAACTACATCATGCCTGGACTTCACCCCTCCTCTTGAGGACACCCAACCTCCTAGCATAACCATACAGAACCCCTGTGAGCTGGCAGTCTCGCCTGGTGATGCTGCGTTTGATGGTACTCCCTCAGTCAGCAGTGACAGTGTCAGTCTGCCTACTCAGCTGGAGAACAATCCAGACCAGCCCGTGACCAAAAGACCTGACCATGCACCTGCTGAGGAGCTCACTCTGAAGCTTTCTGAGGCCCGGCTGGAAGGCGCAGAGGAGAAACGGGCAGTCCCAGAGCAACTCTGCTCGCTGGGGGTAGAGAGAGAGCAGACCGCCGCTGAGAAAAGCACTACCAGAGTGGAACAAGGCAGAGAGGAGGGACCACAAGATCTCAGAGTGTTTGAGCTCAATTCTGACAGCGGCAAGTCCACACCCTCCAACAATGGCAAGAAAGGTAAGTGTTTGTGTGAAATGCCTTGATGATATTTAGCATGAATTAAATCCCAGGCCCAGAGGAGCAGCATTTAAACATGAGACCTGTATTTATAACATTTTGTTTGTGGATCAGAATCAGAATAGAGTTGCTTGGACTTGGCTGCTATAGTAAAGATGGATAAGATATGCTGGACCACCTAAAGTCAAAATCATCATGTTCATTAGAGCTCTAGGAAAACCAATCAAAGTTGTTCATAAACACTGAATCTGTTGGAAACAAACATGATGATGTTTGTTCCTTCTGAAAATCAGGCCAGCAACAACAAAGCCCACAACAGATGATACTGATTAGAACTTTAAACCTGCTAATTTGTTTAGAAGAAAATCCAGCTGTGTTTGTGGCATTTTTATTAGTTACAGAAGTCTTTTGTCATGTCAGGTTCCAGTACTGATGTGAGTGAGGACTGGGAGAAGGACTTTGATCTGGATATGACAGAGGAGGAGGTCCAGATGGCCCTGTCTAAAGTTGATGCCACCGGAGAGGTCAGACCATTTAAAACATTTCCTGAGCAGTTTTAAAGCTAAATATAATCTAGACTTAGAGCTAAAGTACTGTTAAAGGCTAAGCACCAGCTGATATGAGCATATCAAACACATCAATAGCAGTGTTGCCAGATCTCATGATAGAAACAAGCAACCAGTTCTATGAAAATAAGCCCAACTGGCAACCCACCACATTCTGTAAAACATGCCGCTTTTAAACAGTTTCAAGATAAACATTTAGTATGACATTATACATAAATAACACCAAAATTATGCTAGACACTGTTTAATATAAAAAATTGTAATAACTTCAATTATTTAATAAATAGTAAGTTCAAAGAAGGAACTTTTGGTGACTGTTTACTGTGAGTTTGCTATTACATATGCAAAATGCACTTCTTTTGATCAGAGCTGAAAAGATTTGACGTTATTCAAAGAATTAACATTTTTAGCCCATGTTTGTTAGCGTCATGGAACAAAAGGGTGCAGTTTTTTGTGCCTCTCAGTGTTAGCATGCTGATAATCAAAGAGTTTCACTCGGAAAGAAAGTCAAGCCCAAATAAGCAACTTCACGTTCAAAAACAAGCCCAACAACCGCAACCCATGACGAAATTTGCAAGCGACTTTAGAAAAAAACAAGCCCAAAATCGCTTATAATAAGCGGATTTGGCAACACTGATCAATAGTTCAAAGGATATTATCTTTTGATTTCATTTGTATAAATCAGTTTACAGAAAAACAACTAAAGAAATAAGGCTTAAAAATGGCCCTGTCCACTGTTACCCATGGATTTGGGAATCTGAAATGTGTCATTCATGGAATGGACTGTAGCTCAGTTTTGGACCCCTCAAGAAGCTGAGCTAGCCAGCAGCATTGTGAGGTACTAAAATCTAAAGGGCTATTTTGTGTAATTAGTTATTATTTCAAATGCTTTGTCTCCATAAGATTAAGAAACAACTTAAAAATCAAAAAAACTGGCAGTGGTGTTTTAGTATTTAGTGTATTTTGTTATTACACTAGTCTTCAATGTTTTCTGCAACTGACATCACCTGTTCCCTTTTTGAATCTCCAGTGAGACTTTGGGCAGTTTTGTCAGTTTGATCTCATGTCACTTTTAAAGGTGAATAAACATGTTTTCCAAGCTACCTTATCATCTCTTCATCAATCAAATGGTATGACATTTTTAGGGAGGTTTGTTAGCTGGTGCATAGGCTTTAAAACTACCATTGTTACTCTAATGCAGGAGTAGGCAACTCCAGTCCCGGAGGGCCGGTTTCCTGCACAGTTTGGTGATCTACCTGATCAAACACCTGATTCAACTCAGCGGGCAATTAGCATGTTTCAGTGTAGTATCAGAGCAGTGACATCACCAAACTGTCCAGGAAGCTGGCACTCCAGGACTGGAGTTGCCTACCCCTGCTCTAATGACTATGAAACTGATTAAGTATATACACTGTTTACAGTTATCTACTTTCCCACTCTCTTAATTAAAAGGGAGAACCGTAGGACCACCTTTGACCAGACGGTAGACAATGATTTGTGTTTTCACTGCTACAGTACGACAGGAAGGAAGAGAATACCATGAATTTATGTTATACTATTTATCACAAAAAGTCATTTTTATCTGTTCTAGTTTGATGACGAGGACTGGGAAAACTGGGATTAAGGCACTGAAGAAGTGATTTCTGGCCTGATGCTGATGTGAGACTTCACCGTTCCCAAACGAACCATGCTTTAACGTCTCTTAAAATCTTAGTCCACGCCCTCACCTTCTCATTCAGGCAACCAGAAGAGAAGAATGGCCACATGCTGTGCTGAAAGGGTGGCTTCCAGCCAATGAAATTTAGAGCTGAATGCATAAAAAATATCCACCCAGCAGCTATGTCGTGTAATACATTTTTCTGAGGTAATAGTTGAGCTGTCTTGGGTGAAAATTGCTGTAGAGCAGATGCCCTACTCTAGCTGTGGATGTTTGAATCCAAACAGGACACGTTTGGGTTCAAGGTGAGGGGCAAATGCCTAAAACACAAAGATGGTGTCAGCAAAAGAGCAGTTATATGATGCCAGCTATGCTTACAGTATGTAAATTGTTGTAATTTTATGGTAGGAGTGGGGACATACAATAATTAACTTTTGGCTATCCTTTATCATGCTGCTTGTCACTCTTCTAGGATTAGAAAATAATCCTTCACATGAAAATATATGTAATTTATGTTTCCCATTTTGTGTTCTTTCTATTGTAATTGTTTTTGTTCTTTGTCTACAAAGGACTAACATCTCAAATCTTATGCAAGTGATGCTAGCATTCAAAATGGAGAAAACTGTTTGGGCTTTTCAGAGAGAACTTTTGCACTTTTATTTCAGATCAAAATGTGACTACCTGCATTACATGGCCTTGTTCGATGTTTTGTGGAATGGGGGAAATGTATTTTGTCACACATTGGAAAATATTTGACTAAACACAACCAGTCCTGTACATTCTCATCTAGTCTGTTTTTCCCTTTTTCCTGTAAGTGTATGTGTTGGTGAGAACGTCATCGAGGTTCTGTATTTCGAGGGCTAAAGTCAGAGATGAAGTTCTGCTGTATTTATATTCTTGGGGTCACTGTAGCTGTAGGGATACTGACCATCAGTAGTTACTGTGCAGATGGGATGTTCTTTATTTTTGTTTTCTAACTTGGATGCTAATTTAATGAATTCAGGTAATGACAATTCATTCCAGTTTGTTTTCTTATTCGTGTTTCTCTTCTCTTCAGATAAATGATGAGCATGTCAAATTAACTGTACAGTGCCCTGCGGGTAATATGCCATAAAAAATATAAGACCATTAATTTATAATGTGTGGGAACAAACTAGTTAAGTCATGACAATGACTTATTAACACATGGGAACAAGATTATCTTTGGCCACAACTTTCTTCCACATATTACATAGTAGCCCTACTTTTTTGTTTGTTTTTTATAAATATAATGGCACCAACAGGGCTCCGCAAGTTCCACTTTGGTATCTACCTTTGCATTCGAAATCAGTGATATATCCTCATGTCCGACTCCAGACCTGGTGCACTACAGCACAGCTATTGCAAGATTTTCTTTAAAGTTGGAAAAGAATTGCTACGAGGCTGCAAATATCCTTACTGATACCTTATGAATTGAGTCATGAAGTAGAACACGCACGTGGATTACTGGATGCCACCCCTGCTCCTTTTCTCACCGTCATAATGGATTAATGTGAAAGTAAGTTCATGATAACATGGACAATGGCAGTAGAACACGACCTGGTTTATTTGGGTTGCTTTTCTCCTTGGCTTATGCAGCTTGGTAATGAATGTGAGCTAATGCACCAACAGTAAGTGCATTTTATGTGGAAGAACACCTCTTAAAATGGGCGCTGATAATGGAAGTAATGTAGGCTGACCTTCATGACCAGGTCCTGGAGGTCTAGCACCCTGAGTTTAGCTCCAGCCTTAATTTAACAAACCTGATTCAGTAATGAAGGCTTTCAGGCTCATCTGAATATAGAAATTCAGGTATGTTGACTTTGAACTATTTACAATTGTAGATTTTCAGGACTAGGGTTGGCTACCCCTGTTGTTGACAGTGTTTCCTAATCCTAGATACAAATAATAGATACTATTATTACTAAATTACTATTACTAGATACTGTAGCATAATTTTATTGTGGGACATCAGGATGGATGAACTATTAAATCATTAATTCTGGACATAAATACATGGGAATGATTTTATGGGTGTATTTCTATGGTACACCAGGATGGCTCATTTAATAAAATATATATTTACCAACTATTATAGACAAATGACATTGAATGAATGAATGAATAATACATTAATCATTCATTTTTCTTTTTATTAACGGCTATGAAATATATTTTCAATTTAACTGTAAAAAAATTGAAATGAAAATAAAATCAGAAGAAAAAACAGTAGTGCAGTTCCATAAATCTGAATATGATGAAAAAGTTCATTTGTGTTTAATTCTAAAAGATGAACTGTCATAAATGTAATATCCCTTATATGTAGTGACATATTTCAAGCCTTTTTAACGTAGATACTGGTGAATAATTTAATGAAATTCAAAATGAAATCATCTAATAAATTGAGATTCACCCTGCCCTGGACTTGGCTAGGTTAGTCTGTAATGCCCTGCCCTGAGGGGGTAGTGGACTAACCGTGACCCTGATCAGGATTACGTGGATAAGATCATGGATGGATAATTGAGATTGTGGATTTCTGATGGTTGTGAGCTATATGCCAAGCTGTGCTATAAGTCTATATTTTATATAGTCAATCTCTGCGAACAGATCCCAGTTTGCTCCCTTTACTGGTGGTCCAGTATTTGGGAGATCAGTAGAGAGACTGTAGATGTGTAGATGATACTACCACACAGACACTGAAAACTGCTAAACTAAATAATTCAGCCTGAGTCTTATTAGCTAGATTAGCTACATTACCTCGCTAACTTGTTTGAATGTTATTGAACAGTAGATGTTGAGCTAACTAACTAGCTTACACTGTTGCCTTATATTTTCATGTTAAAATTGACGTTATTGGTTTATTACATTGCACTGTCCAGTTTTAATCTCCCTTTGCTGAAAAAGTCAACAATTATACAAGAGCAAGGCTAACTAGCAAGGCTAACTTCAGCTAGCGAGCTCTTAATTCATGATCCTAGCTCACTACTAGTCTGGCTACTAAATGTGTTTCAAAATCTGACAAGATGCCTGAAAATGCCTAAAACAACATCAAAACAGCCGATGTTCAGCGTTTCACCAAAAACGAGTTATACCAAGACTGCCTAATAATAAACTGCTTATGTCCTAAAATCTACAGATCACGAATTCTAAATAACGAGTGGACCTAAACTATTTTATTTGCACATCTTTAAAATTTTAACTACTTGCAAGCTGTGAAAGTGAAACTGGTCACACATACAAAAACTCACCATTATAAGTAATTTAAAAACAAAATCTGCCCAATTTGGTTGTAAAACGCTCAATCTGACAGCATTGGTCATAGAGTAGCACTTTTAACTCCTTTTTATTGTATTGTTGATACTGTTTGTATAGTATTTGACTCAAACTCAGAATGAAATATTCTAAGAATCTTAGATTCTGGATTTTTATGAGCTATAAGTCAAACTGATCAACGGTAAAACAAAAGTTTAAAATGTGTGTGATGAAAACGACAATTTGATTGTTGACTTAAAATATGAACAGATGATATTTTACACAATATTCTTTATGTGATACTGTATATGGCAGCTTTATTTCAGATGAGTTCATAATTTTAGTGCAATGAAAAGTCTTTTGAGACTTCACACTTCGTTAATGGATCTGGAGCTGCAGGGATGGAGCTGCAGTGTGAACACTTGGTGGCACTGGTGTCACACATACTGCTTTGCTACCTGTGGAATGAAGGGGAAAATCCCTTATAGTAATTTTATTGTGTCTGTTATGGATAAACCCGTCTGCAGTCAGTGTAAAGTCTAACTGCATTTATTTGACCAGCGTGTAGAGAAACACGAGCATGAATACCCTGCAGAAGTATGTAATAGTTGGGGAATATACAGGCAGATGTGACATGTGAATGTGTGGTTATGTGGTTAATTTAGGTCACAGTGTGAACACCTGCACTACCCCTTTTCCCTCATCAGTACTTCTAAAGCAGACAGATAACATCTCTCACATCTTCACACACAAGTGTGATCTGTTATGGCCTGAAGATCAGTTAGCTCTCTCTGTCTGTCTCACACTCTCTCTCTCTCTCCCCCTCTCTCCATTCAAAATCTCATGTAAATTAAATGCAAATCCAGTGCTCATTTACCCTGCATGACATTTGGCATTCTCACATGTTGTCACAGGGATCTGCACCTTTTCTCTACTCATGTGAAGAGACAGAAAGGGTGTGCCAAGAGAGTTTTGTAACCAATACACCACAAATGAGTTTCTGTATTTTTAGCAGAAATACACACTTTTAAAATCACACTCATACAAACGGTGGATTTTTAATTAATGTACATCCACCATGTTGAGTTTTACTCTTTTAAGGTGGCCTTTTAGTGGAATATGTTGGGGTGGCATCGTGGTCAGCACATTCACCTCTCAGCACTGGGGTCTTGGGTTTGAGTCCTCATCAGGATGAAGTTTCCATGTTCTATTGTCTCTGCATGGGTTTCCTGCAGGGGTTCTGGTTTCCTTACACAGTCCAAACACGTTGAGATCCAGTGAATTGGTCGCTCTGTAAAGCAGGGGTAGGCAACTCCAGTCCTGGAGTGCCGGTTTCCTGCACAGTTTGGTGATCTACCTGATCAAACACACCTGATTCAACTCAATGGGCAATTAGCATGTTTAATTGTAGTGTCAGAGCAGTGACATCACCAAACTGTGCTGGACACCGGCACTCCAGGACTGGAGTTGCCTACCCCTGCTCTAAAGTGACCTTGTGTGTGTATCTGTGCCCAGCAATGGATTTGCCCATGTCCTGGCTACCTGATAATGCCCTGCACAGCACCCAATGTAGGGGTAGTGGAATTCACTGCATCCCTGACCAGGATTAAGGGTTAAGAAGATGGATGGATGTAGGGAAAATATTTCCATAATTTCACCCAGTATCTCAAATATGATATCTTTTTGTTGATGTTATAGGAGAATTACTGTTTGAACCCTGCAAACATATTTCTTACTGTTTAATTAATATAACACCTTTTTCTAACCCAGTGTGCTTTACAACAATCACTACATACACTCGAGTCACTCGATTT
>BRDA01050936.1:34657-50511 GCA_036984385.1 Crenuchus spilurus
TACAAACGTCCCAAGTTTGTCATTAAGAGGATATTGTAGTTGTTTTTCTATAGTATGTAGGGAAAATATTTCCATAATTTCACCCAGTATCTCAAATATGATATCTTTTTGTTGATGTTATAGGAGAATTACTGTTTGAACCCTGCAAACATATTTCTTACTGTTTAATTAATATAACACCTTTTTCTAACCCAGTGTGCTTTACAACAATCACTACATACACTCGAGTCACTCGATTTGCCTCTAGTAAAGAGCCATTAGCTGTGAGTGAATTTCTCCCTCAGGACGCCTACAGTCTACATTGTAGCATCATGTTTCAGAGAGACACAACTCACTCAAGCAGTGAAAACAGGGCATTAGTTTGGCTTTGGCATCAAAGTTTCATCGCTATTAGGTTAATATTTTACATTGCTTGGCTAAGTGAATCCAAAATGTGAAATGTTGTCTACATGCTATGTTCAGAATCTGTTATTAAGGTAAATACCACTTAAACGTAGAATTTTTACAGAATGAACATGGTGTTAATAGACTTGTCTTATAATGACTTTGGTTATATGCAATAATCGCCTCATTGTAAGCCAGTGCTTGGCCAACTTTGAGACTGTCAACAAGTCATGGGAAAACAGTTGTGTCTGTGTGAATATGCTCGCTTGAGAGGAAGGGCAAGTATTTAAAAGAAACAGGAAGGGGTGTGATAATGGATGCTATTCCTTTATGTTCACTCAAGCCAATTAAAAATAATCAGATTGTTAATGAAGTCTCCAACATTCAGCCTGTGCTCTTAGCTTTGTGGTCCATTCATACCTGCTTTTTAACTCTTACTAGTCCTGTCAGGAGAGCCCTTCTGATGGCCTCCTAGTGACACTCGTGACTTCTTAGACTTCTGACTGTGGTTGTTTTTCTCTGTATGATTTAGTCCTGGGAACATTGTGTTCTCCCTGTATGAAGTAGTGGGCTTTAAGTGAAAAGACCTGATGTTTGGCAGGTGGACCCTGTTAGTTACACTATTTTCACACTGAAGGCTCATCAGGACATCTACCACCACGCATTCAACTTAACCTTTAACAATGACCCATCTGGAGATGCCCTTCAGGAATGTAAATTGGTCCATACAACACACTTGACTCTCAACAGCACAACACAACAGCTTACTTACACCATGTGGATCTTTCTGCACAGTCGACATAAAGAAGGCTTCGTAAATAGCTAATGTTTTGAATTTGTAATTGAATTAGTAGAGTCTTTACATTCTGTGAAGATTCATCACACTTGTATCTCCTTCACAAAACAGAATGATTCTTTAAAGAACAATGTCTGTTCTGCGTTCCCTGCAGAGCTTAGTGGTACACCAGTTGAGAACCACTGATCTATGACTGGGTTCCAAATACATGTTTGTTAACCTACTGCAGCTTGGTGCTCCTGTGAGCTTTGAATATTTAATGCCATGCAGCCAAGTGAGCTTCTTGCATTTTGATACATGTGGAGTCCAATTCATGTTGATGTCATAAACAAAGCATAGTAATCAGATCACTTGACTTGACCTCAAGTGTGGTTTCAGACACATTAGTCCTATCTGCACTGCCGTTTTACCATGTTTATTTAGAACATCTGTCTAATGAGGCTTCAGTAGATTTTTGATGCTCTCCTGCATTTTTGGTTTTGAGTGGCTTTAAATGTAACGCCCATGTTATGCATCATGATGATATTTGAGACTTTATAGCTGAACTGTTATGTGAAAGCTAAGTAATTCTCCACAGCATCTGCTGGTATCTTCAGCTAGAAACACAGACACTGGGCCTTGGGCCAAGCTAAGCTTTGTTCCAAAGACAACACACACGAACACATATGCACACTCTATTACTGGTTTTAAGACTTGGATCTACAGCCCCTGGGTCTTAAAGAGGGTATTTCAAACCAGCAGGATTATCATAAACAAAAAGCAGTACTCTGGTACTGTTACAGTGGTCTTTCCTGGATGTGATGTTCTTAGTAGCTCTTGAAAATGTGTCAGAATTGCAGATTTGTACTGGACAAAAGCACTTTCAGAAATGACCTTATAATAATTGACGTTTTAGACTTGTGTCTGTGGTGTTTATGGTAATATAGTAATATTAGTGCTTGGCTTTGCTTGGCTTGGCAGTGTCTCTTTAAGTGTTGTGTAGAGTTGGCACCTCTGAATTGAATTGCAGGACAAGGCCGATGCCAAGGCTGGTTTTAAAGACTAGGATCGCTGTCAAGTTGGCATTGCTGAGATCCACATTTCTATGGTTTGGCAGGCATGAGAATGGAATTCTTGAGGTGGAAGTTGCATGAGCTTGGCAATGACAGCATTTTCTCACTCAAGATGGCACAGTTTAAGCTGAAACCACAGATTTGTGATCTTGCTTGAGATCGTGCTCCTTGAAGCCAGCTTTGCTTTTGAACTCGCACTGTTGGGTATGAGTATGATGAGCTAAAATCTCACCTATTGTGAAGTATTATATGGCTTCATGAAGCCATTCAAGTCAAGTTCAGATTTAAAATTAATCTCTCATCATTGCTATCCAAGTCCTCAGACTTGGGGTACTTATGAGGTTTGTACATAATTGAAGATTAGTAAGACTCTTATGATTCATCAGACTGATTAACAATTAAAAATGACATTATCAGTATCAGGTTACAGTTTTATTGCATTTTAAGAAGTTCTAACCTTTCTGGAAATTGGGTTTTGGTGTGTATATGTATTATATATGTATATATTACAGACTGACCACTTCATAAGATATACAGTGTATCATCTCTCATTGTCCATTTTATCAGCTCCACTGACCATATACAGTGGCCTGCAAAAGGGCACCCCTGTTAAAATGCCAGGTTTTTGTGATTTAAAAAATCAGACCAAGCTTAATCATTTCAGAACTTTTTCCATCTTTAATGTGATCTATAATCTGTACAATTCCATTGAAAAACTGAAGCAATATGCCACAAATGAAATCATATTGAGGGGGAAATGAAAAATAAAAAACTAAAATAATGTGTTTGCATAAATATGGACACCCTCTTATAATTGTGGGTCTGACTGTGTTCAGAATCAGTTAATCACATTCAAACTCATATTAAATAATATTTAACACACAACTGCCATCATTTAAAGTGATTCTGATTAACCCACATAAAGTGCAGCTGTTCTAGTAGGATTTTCCTGTTTAATCAGTTCTATTTACAGCTAAATTCACAAATAGCTTATAAAGCAGCAAAGGGATCTTATTGTTGAAATGTATCAGTTAAGAGAAGGGGACATTCCCAAGACTTTAGATATACAGTGTATCACAGTGAAGATGGTCATCAAGAAATGGATAAAATTTGGCACAGCAATGACATTACCAAAAACTGGACTTCTCTTCTAAACTGATGAAAAAGAAAACTGGTCCAGGCAGCCAAAATGCTACAGCAACATTAAAGGAGTTGCAGGAATTTCTGGTAGAGTACTGGTTGTGTAGATAGATAGATAGATAGATAGATAACTTTATTTATCCCAGGGGGAAAGTCAATTTTTACAGCAGCTTCAGCAGAAGGACAAAAGATACATACTGTAAATGCAAACAAGTAAGTCAAAAATTAAATACAATAAAATAGTACTCTAAATAAAAGCTAAAACTTATGTTGTACAAATAAATATTATAATAAAGTGAGCTGTGCAGTGCAATGTGTAATCTGATGTGTAGTCCTGGTGTGTAGTCCTGAGGAGATCAATAGTGTCCTGAGTTATTAGTAATTATGTTAATGTGAACTAAAGTGATAAGTGTTAAAGTCACAGTAATATGACAGTAGTGATATTAATATGTGATAATATGTGACAATAATCTCATATATTCTTCATATGTGTGGGCAGCAACACCGGAAGCATTTTCTTATTAAGAAAAACATCCGAGCTCAGCTGTTTTTTGCCAAAATGGTGTAAGAAAATTTGTAATGGTGACCAAAGTAGGAACATTTTGTTCATAATTCCAAAAGGTATGTTTGGCCCAGCTGAGCCCACACCTAAATCCAACTGAAAATCTGTGGGTTGACATGATGTGGGTTGATCTGTGGGTTGACACTTTCGGTAGGAAGAGTGGGCAAAGATTGCCAAGTCAAAATGTGCCAAGCCGATAGACTTGTACCCAAAATGTTTGAATGCATAAAAAGTCATAAATTCAAAGGGCATGTAAAACAAAGTATTAGTTTAAGGGTGTCCATATTTATGAACCACATTATTTTAGTGTTTTTTTTTTTTTGTTTGTTTGTTTGTTTTTTTGTTTTTTTTTTACTTTTTACTATTTTTCCATTTTAAAAGATTACAAAATCAATTTAAAAATCACAAAAAGCTGACATTTTAACAGGGGTGCCCAAACTTTTGCATGCATATGTGCACTTAGACTTAGTTCTGCAATTACAGACTGTAGTCCATCTGTATACTTTCTTCCTTTCACCATGTTTTTTTCAGTGGTCAGGAACACATTGCAGGTATTACTGGGTGGTGCACTTTGTGTTGTATTCAGTGTAAATATATAAATATAGAACAAAAAAGGGGTAACAACAGAAAGTTAGACAGCTGAATGCTAACAGCTACAGCCGACAGCTAAAATCATTGGCTGTTTAAAATATGCATTTTTTCTATATTCCTGCTTCTAAAGGATGCAGATCTGTCTGAGAATGGCACTACCCAATCAAAACTACTCACTCCCATCACGTGCCTGTTTGTCTCTTCTGCTGATATTTTGACGGGTTCTGTAATTTTTTTTATTATTATTTTATTTTATAATCCCTTATTAGTCCAACAGTGGGGAAATTTGACCTCTGCCCACCCAGAGAGAGCGCTGCCAATTTTTGCTCTCTTGGGCCTCGGCTGTTGATGACAAACAGCATGACTGGAATTCAAACTCAAGATGATCTGGTCATAGTGTCAGCGTCTTAGCCTGCTAAGCCACTTGGAGCCCTGACCTTTGCATTTTACCCATCCATGCAATGAAATACACACACTAGCAGTGAGCAGCACTATCCACGGCGCCCAGGGTGCAGTTGGTGGTTAGGTGCCTTGCTCAAAGGCACGCCCGGGGATCGAACCAGAAACCTTCCAGCCGCAAGACCAGATCCCTAACCACCAGGACACCATGATAATAAAAGCATGACACAATCTAACCAATGAAGTGTATGATTCACTTGGGAGGCTGGCGTATAGCTGTCTGCCCATTCTCTGTGTCATTTTGTCTTATTTTTTAAAAACCTGGCATCTTAATAGGGATACCCAAACTTTACATACATGAACAGTAATAGCGGTAATATTGAGTTTGGTAGATCTGTAGTTTGGTAGATGTGTATCTATAAAAGCACTTCATCTCATGACTTATTTGATGCCATTTGAGCAGCTAAACCAAGAGTCTATCTGCCTCTCTTCTCTTCTTTGAAAGGTCATTTACTTTCTCCACCTACTCATCAGTCTTTCCATTACTGTTTCATTAACCATACCTGTTTGTTCTGACCCTGTGATCATGTGCTCTGTGTTTGTGCATCAGTATCGACATGGTTCCTTTACTGTGTCCAATCTTACAGCTCTGCTCTCTCAGAGAATCTGCAGAGCCTGGTGGAAGGGCATGGCTCTGTCACAAAACACGCAGAGGAAAATAAAGAGCAGAGAGGCGCAGGAGACAGGCTGTGTTCACACTCTTCAGAAGACCATGGGAAAGTGGGAAGTCTGGTAACCATAGAAACAGGAGGGGGGCTTTCACTCCTTTTTTAGCCTGTTTTGCATCATTCATGTTCCTGAAATGGTGTGTAGAAATGAGCAGTTCCTCTCCCCATTGCTTCGATCAAGGACTTTCACTGGAATCCTTTAGTGGGAAAGGAATGCTTATGGAAGCAGTAGCTTATCCACATAAAGGGCTCTGATAGTAATGTTTATAGCATGTTGGATATTAAAGTATGAACCAGTAGGGCTTTGTTTGTATGTAGTACGTACAATGTATGAAGAAATATCCCCAGATAGAGGTTTAGTAGTCCACATGCATGTGTTGTCATCTGCTTCTGCCTGTTTAATATATCCTCTATATCACAGTGTGACAACATAGTATATTATGCATGATATTTCATATAAGAGCTCTACGCCTGTTGCCAAGCATGTATTCATTTATTCATGTGTTAAAATCAACCTGTCACTTAAAAGCAGTCTACTATACATCCAGTGTTTCTTCTGACCAAGGGTATGAATAGAGAGCTGCAGTAATAGTCTCTGCTCTTCTGTACTAGGTTTGGGTGATGTCGAGCTAACTGGCATATGATGTCTACATTGTTGCGATGGACCGTGGCAGTGGTGGTGTTGGATGGGGCAGCGGTATGGGCCGATGGTTGTTCTGGTAGTCTAACAAATACCATAAATGTGTTACATTAATTAATTAACATTGGTATTTTTGTCCATTCACTGCCCATTCTCCCCTAATCACCCTTCACCCAGTCCTTACTAAAGGAAAAATCAAGTTATGGTGGCACAGTCTGTTAGAATTCACCCCCAATCCAGCTTATCCCAAACGTCCATCACCGTGGGTGGCACGGTGGCATAGTGGTTAGCACGTTCGCCTCTCAGCGCTGAGGTCTTGGGTTCGAGTCCGCATCTGAGCGGAGTTTCCATGTTCTCCCCGTGTCCTCCGGGGACTCCGGTTTCCTCCCACAGTCCAAAAACATGGATATCAGGTGGATTGGATACTCTAAAAATTACCCTGGTCTGTATGTATGTATGTATGTATGTGTGTATGCCCAGATATGGTTGGCACTCTGTCCTGGGTGATCCCCCTAGTGCTCGATGCAGTCCTCCAGGTGGACGGTCGCTTCCGGTTGAGAGTACACTGTGCGTGACTGGCTGCCGCTTCTCACCGGAGTGTGTATGAAGTGTGTTGATTGTAAAGCGTCTAGAAAGGCGCTATATAAGTGTAATGTGTATGTATGTATGTATCAATTCAGGGAACAACTCCACAGCTCAGTGGTGACCTTAGCTCAAGTGCTGCTGTTCTAGAACGTTCCAGCCTGTATTGAATTTCTATGGAGATTGCAAAAGTATGTGTAAGGGAAGGCCTGTGTCAGTGCTGGGTGTAGAAGGGATATTTGCAAACTTTTGGAAATATAGTGAATGTCATTTGCTTGGTGCTTCAGGCTGTTTTGGAAAGACAGGTTCAAAATACAGAACATCTCTGTAAATGTGTTTTCTGTCTGGGTATCATTTACATATTGTTCACGAGGGGAATAAAAGCAGAAAAAGGTCCATGCTAAGCAAAGCTGTATCTGATACGGCATTCTTTTAGCATGAAGTAGCAGTGGATTCATTAAAAAAGTGGAACATCTTTTTGATGCAAACGTAGATCGTCAGATTCCGTGATACAGTGTTTAGAACATGTCGTTTTACTGTTCTGTGTTAGCACTGCTGAGCACTACTTTTAGTCTGTGGTTTCACGGTTAAACAGGATGCCACACATTGTTTTGTGCCCATTACTTGAAGTAATACATCTGCCTCTTGCTTTCTTATTGTCTACCGATGCAGAGTATCGGGTGCTTATCTCCCTGTGTGTCTCTGTCTGTCTCTGCCCTGCCCTGTCTTGTCTGTTTCTACAGTTGTATTTTCATTACTAGAGCGCTGCTCATGTCCGATTGTCTCCTGGCTTCACTGAGCAATCTGTCAAAGAGATCTTGATGCACCAGTGTTGAGAAAATGACTAATAGTGTCCTCTACAGGCCTCAGATGCTAGAAGACCGAAGCTAAAAATGTTTTACATCAGATTGACTGACTGTGTTCTGGTGTTCTCTCCATTTTGTGCTACTAATATGCTATTTAGGCAGTACATGGCCTTTACTTATACATGATAACATGTTCATCACTCTTCTTGAGTCAGCATTCCAATTCTGTTTAGGTTTAGGGTATCATCAGAGTCTGATCAGAGTTTTTTAGTGCAGATTTGACTGTAGGAAGTAGGATGTCTTTCATCTTTGGAAACAAAAACAGTTATAGTGTTACATGGTGGGCGCAGTTGCTGCAGAAAATATTGACTTTTAATTATTTGGATGTGTTGAAAACGGGCATTAAGAACCAAAAGTGGAGAGAAACAAACCAGTGAGCACTGCTGGTGTTAATTACTGGTGTTTGGTATTTAAATAGCTCTTAAATAGCTCTTAACATGTGATTTTCACACACAGACTTTCAGGCCTGCTGCTAAAGGATGTGATCCCCTTTTTGAGTCTTGGTTCCTCTCAAGATCTCTTCCTTTTTTCTGTCTCAGGGAGTTTTTCCTTGCCGCAGGCATCTCTGGCTTGCTCACTGAGAGTTTCAGGGCCGGCGCTTTATCAATCTGCTTTGTAAGAGCGTCTCTGGTGAAACATTCTGAATAAGTGAAATTGAACTGAGGATTTTTTTGTCTCAGGAAACAGTTGAGCCCATTTCAGAGATTGATGATTAATGAGGCCATTTAAAATTTTGTCACAATACAGATGATGCCTCAGTTGTAGCCTCTGTGGAGCAGTTTAGGGTTAAAGGAACCGTTTCTGTGTCTGTATGATGTGCAGTTATCTAGTAAAATGAAGAAAACTATGATGCATTGAGGGAGTGGGTGGCATACTGATTTAAAGTGAATACTGGTATGTATTTGGCCAAACTGTGATAAGCTCCAAACAACTACAAACTGCTCTCCAAAACAGATTTACAAACCCCATTTCCAGAAACGTTGGAACACTTTCTAAAAATGTAGTAATTTATTTAGTTTTCAGCGATAAACTTGAATTAAATTGTCTTTAATTCTATGTAATCAAATTTAGACATTAATGCCTGCAACACACTCAAATTTGGGACTGACTGAAAAGTACAAGTAACACATCTGGAAGCTTCCACATTTAGCAGTTTAACTGGTAACCAGTGAGGTCATCAAGACTATAGAGCAACAGTGACATTTCAGAGCAACATATGCTGTCTTCAAGATGTCAATTTTTCAACAAGACAATGCAAAACCACATGCTGCACACATTATAAAGGCCAGAAGAGGGTATGGTATCCCTGCAGTCCTGACCTGTCCCTAATAGAGAATATGTGAAGAATTTTTAAACTAAAAATGTGATGACAACCCTGCACTGTTTCACACCTTAAGACATGTTTACAGGAATAAAGGACAACATAACACCTGAAACACTTCATCACTTGGTATCCTCAGTGCCATCTCTTAAGTGTGAGAAGAAATGGCAACATTACAAAGTGGTAAATACTTTACCATCCCAACTGTTGTAGAATGATGTAGGCATACTGTCTGCAGTGGAATAAAGGTCAAAGTAAATGTAATAAACACGTTTTATTTCATGTCATGACTGATGAACTTGGAGAGAGAGAGAAGGGTACCTTTGTAAAGTGTTAAAGAACACATTGGTGATAGCATAATTAGGATTAAACAAGTTATAGCTTCTAGAATTAAAAGCCCTCTCATTGCTGTGGTTCATTATGATGGAATGTCACAGTCTCTTCCCTTAGCATCGCTGTGTGTGCGGTTGGTCCTCTCATAGCTCTGTTTCTTTAAGTTTCAGGACAGTAATGACCCAGCTTTGTGAAGTCTTTCTTGTCCTTTATTCAGAATTATGGCCAGTAGGCACTGAGCCTGAATTGGGTGTCTTTTCTCAGCTATCAGTGCATTTCTCACCCAGAACACTGTGGAAAATGATTACATTACCGGCAGCAATGTGGCCATGCTTTCCACCAAAGAATGCAGGGAATGCATCCTCTTTAACAGCTAATAGGGGCATACAAAGAGCTTCTATTCCTTCTATACCCCTTTTTCTGCATGCCCCGAAGGCAGAGACACCATTCTTAAGGCTTTTGTGTGTGGGGGTCGAGGTGGGGTGGGGGTGCACTGTGAGAGAGACGCTTGATGTATGTCAAAGAGAGTAAAGAATCGTGTATGTATGTTGGAAAGAGAGACAGAAAAATGGAGAGAAGAAGTGAGTGAGGATCTTATATGGAAGGCTATAGACGGGTATCAAGAACCAGTACTGAACTGGTACTGTTTCTTGACTGGTCAGTAATTAAATATTGAAAAAGCTTCTGGACAAACAGTGGTTTGTAAATGGTGTTTATGTGAAGGATAACAGCTGCTGAGGTGTCCTGATATGTAAAACAAAAGCCACACTGCAAAACTGTGTGGGGTTTCCTCTGCCAAACCAATGTAAATAATTATAACAAGACACATTGAAGGCTGTTATTGTGCTTATACTCCAGTTGCCACAGATTTTTGTATATTTGCACCACAACCCTGACCATATATACAGTATATTACATTACATTACACAAATTAGCTAGTTACTTTACATGTTTAAGGTGGTAGTAACTTCAGGTTCCTACTACTTTGCATAAATATAATTGGGCTATAAATACCTGTGGGGTGTGTGATGGGATCCATAGACTGAGAAGAGTGGTGCATTATAATGAATGTCTCATTCAGTGTGTGGAAAATGGAGCAGATGTTAATGATTGGCTAAAAGCAGTGATTGCATTTGGGTGGCAAAGGCCAGAGTGTGAAGGAAGTAGCTGAATTTGCAGGTGTATTGAAGTGTATCTACCAGCAGTGGCACAAATCCCAGTTTACAGGAAGTTCTCCTCAGAATTGTGGCCGAAATACAAAACATGGACAGGGACCACCAGCAAGTTTCATGGTTTGTGAATGAATATTGCTTCAGGTAAGAATTGCTTCTTCAGTCAATGCAGGTCATTCCCAACCAATTTCAGAAACAACACTCCACAGAGAACTGCAGACCATCAACATATAGAGCAGAGTGACACAAGAGGCCTTCTGCCTTACATTACGTTGGCCACAGTTCTGGTTAGAATTTCCTGTGTGTGTGTGTGTGTGTGTGTGTGTGTGTGTGTGTGTGTGTGTGTGTGTGTGTGTGTGTGTGTGTGTGTACAGTATACATATAAATGTGAGTTTCTGCTTCTGCCACACATTGTTTTAAACCTAATTATGGGGAGTATTCTCAATAAGAGTATCAGTGAGCATTGGTATCAAGCAGTGTCTGTATCTGTACTGGTAGATGAACTCATGGCAATTCCCATTCAAGACAGAGATGGTACGAGTTCTGGGCAACAGAAAAAGTCAAATGTTTTAAAGCTTGATGGAGGGCAGAACTTGTGTTTGAGTGAGGAAGGAGATCAAGACAGAGATGGTACGAGTGTGTTTGTGTGTCGTCACAGTTGTGGGAGGAGAGTGTGTGTTTTTGGAGCCTGAGAGCTTTTGGTGGTTTGGTGTGCATCAGTGTGTTTTGAAACACTCAGACAGAGTTTAACCTCAGAGCTGTTTCCATTAGAGCAGTGACCTGAGAACATAGAGGCTTTACAACATCCCTAATGAACCAGCGCATGCTGCAAACATGTCCTACAGCATGAGGTCTTTCTGCTGTCGCTCGGTCAGTCCGTCAGTGTATCTGTTTGTCTCCCCATCTGCCTTTCTGTCAGTCTGTGAGTCTGTCTGCAGTAGTTCCACATCTGCTTCTATTTGAAGCACAAAAAATCTGCCTCTGTCTGCAAATGTCACATTAGTGAAACAAATCAAGGTCCTGCAGGCATGGCACGAACAGTAAGTTGTATTTCATACAGTCCTTCAAGCCTGAACCATCCAGCTTTTGGAGCAGCAGGAACGGCAGCTATTTTTGCATGCTTTGACAGCACTGCCAGCAGATTAACAAGTCAAGAAGAGCCACTACTGTGTCTTCAGAATGTCTCTGTACAGAGATGGCTACACTTCTGCTGTCTGCAGTCGAAGGTTGCGTTCAGGGTTGTAGTTTGGTTCCCTGATCTGGACCAAGCAAGAAAACTGATACTCTGTTACGTTGGAGGACTGGTTCTCTTGGCATTCACACTTTAATATTTATTATTGAACCAACATGTTAAACACGTATGATGGAGTTATAATTGATATATGACGTATACTTTCTGAGACAGTTCCAAAAGTGCACTACACTGGATGCACTGTTATTATTTGGTAAAAAGGCAATTGTACCAGTGCATTATTGGTTCATTTAAAATGAGGTTCTGCATTAAGGCCCAGTTACAAGAGGTTTTTGTCTGTAAACCTTCACAACCAAAATCTTCAAAACCACACACACACGTATCTACAGACAATTTTAGAGTACCCAATTCACCTGACCTCCATGTTTTTGGACTGTGGGAGGAAACTGGAGACCCCGGAGGAAACCCACGCAGACACGGGGAGAACATGGAAACTCCGCCCAGATGTGGACTCAAACCCAAGACCTCAGCGCTGAGAGGTGAACATGCTAAACACTAAGCCACCGTGCCGCCCCTTCAGTGAATTTTGACATGCAAATTTGCATAACAAATTCACAACCCAGCCAATATGGTGGACTGTTTACAGTCGCCACGCCCAATTTGTGAACAAAATGAGCTTTCCCTGTAGGGTGTCCAGGCTCTCACTTTGTGATAGAGTGAGGAGTTTGGACATCCAGGAGGGACTCCATGTCAAGAGAAGCCAGCTGAGCAGGTTCGGGCACCTGGTTAGGATGTGTTCTGGACGCCCCAGGGAAGACCCATGACACAATGGGGAGATTATATCTCTCGGCTGGCCTGGGCACACCTTGGAATCCAGATGAGCTAGAAGAGGTGACTGGGGAGAGGGACGTCTGGTCTATGTTGCCTGGGTTGCAACCCCCGCGACCCAGACCCAGACAAGCAGGAGACGGATGGCCATTCAATTTAACCCAATGTGACTGGGGCTATGTTGGTTTAGTTAAAATGGAGATATCTGCATTGCCTTATTAGTTTGTTTAAAACGAGGTGTTCTGAGCGGTCTTATTGGTTCAGTTAAAACAACAAACTCTACAGCATAAAGGTCTCGTCATGTGACATCACATTATGCTGTGTTTGGTCCATTTCAATGCCTTAAAAGGAACTGAGCCAGAGTATTTGGTCCATATGGGGGTTCAGAAAGCAGCATTCACACTTGCTGTAATGAACCACACTGATGAAGCACCAGGACTCATTTTAATTAAACCAAAGCTGACAACTGTGAACACACTCCAAGATGCATTTATTCAGAACTTGGTCATTAAACTGAATGTCAGGCTCTGTGAAGGTTAATGAAACGGTCACGTCTCTCTCCTCGAGTGATCAGCCAAACTCACACTGCCAGGCTGCCATGGAAACCAGCCAATCACTGATTTACATCTTTTATTAAGGGATGGTTGAACTTACAGGTACTAAACGTACACACACACACACACACACACACACACTGTACACATTCATAATCTGCTTCACACTATAAGACAAACCAAGCCACAAACATTCCTGTTCATATTATTCATTTTATTCAATACACAATGACTTAAACAACTTCCACATCAACTCTCTACAGTATGCAGTCCATTCCCCAGTGCACACACACACACACACACACACACACACATCCCAGACATCCATTTAACACAATGACGCAGGCTGTGCATTTTCTCTTCAGGGGAACACTGGTTCCTCTTTCATGGTTGTATGTCTGAGGCCAAGCCTGTAAAAATGATGGATGATAAGTAGAAACATGAAATGTGAAGATGCTTTTGACATTCTTTCGCCTCTCCCTCCATCTCTCTCCCTCTCTCTCCACAGCTCCTTATCTGATCTGATTTCACCCCGAGGACAAACCCCAAAAGAGAGCGGTTGAGAGAAGGTTTACAGTTTAGTAAACCTCACATTCAGCAGAGCTCGCCATGGTGATGGACTTCAGTTTTCATATTTTTCACCTAAAATATCTGTAAATGGCTGCGGTTTGATGGAGCTGTTGTGGAGTATGGGATCTGTTAGAGAGATTATCCGGCTCAGTACTGTAAGCAAATCTCTTTGGAGCCTTTACATTCCATGCTTCTTCTCTCATTTGACCCCAACTACAATACCCACAATACACCAGGGCTGCCACCAACAATTCCAGCAAGAAATCCAGCTGAGGAAAGCCTGACACCTCAAACCTTGAGAAGAAATACTGACCACTATGTGACCACTGTATAGCAGCAGCATGACCACCAGTGATCATGTAGCCCTTCACAGACATGTTCCTCATCTGAAACGATTCCTGTCTGCTAAATCCATTATGTTTTTTTTCCCTCTAATGCTTTGTCTCAACTTCTCTCCCTCTTTCTCTCTTGCCCTTCTTTCCTAAAGGACCATCACACTAAGGTGATGAAACCTTGCAGCTGGTTCCTGTGTGTCCTCTCATCTCTCACGCTTTCGTGGCTTGCTCACACATATGGAGATGTTTAATCACGTACAGGAGAGCAGGGGAGGAGAAGCCACTTGAGGCCACTCGTATGTGTGGAATGAGGGTAAAACGCAGCTTTTTTTCACCCACACAAACGCTGGAATGATTGGGTCATAAAGACGCATTTCCCTACTGACCGCATCTCTAACATGTGCTATCCATCGCTCTCCCTCCTTATTTCTGCAGCTGTGGCTTCATGCTTGACAAGACATAGCTGGAGAGGGGGATTTGCCTCTCTCCCTCTCTCCCCCAGCCTCTTTTGGGAACTCTTATTTCACTCTGTTTTTGTTCTCTTTCTCTCTGCAGCCTTCCTTTCTTCGCCTTACTTCCCTTCAGGTCTCTGAGTTTGGATGGATGAGAGTCCTGACATCTTTATGTTCATAGGGAGTAAACTTCCAAACTGCATCACTGCTTTCTGAGAGAGAAGGGAAGCTTTGGTGCTCTTTAGAAGATGAGGGTTTTGATCCATCAAACTCTGCAGTGGGAGCCCCGGACACACACACACACACACACACACACACACACACACACACACACGTACAGACAGACACGAGATTTAAAGGGATAGTTTGGTGAACATTCAGATTTTAACACTTGTCCCATAACCCCAAATGTTGTTGATCAGCCACGATATATAACATGGAAAACATTGATAAAACTTTTACAACTTTACATTTAAGCAATAGAAATAGAAATCAATAGATTCTCCACCTTAAATGTAGGCAAACTTCTTAAGCTGTGCACTAGACATCAGTCAGTATGGTTTTCTGGGGACGTTGTTTGTGCTGATTATTAGTAGTCTGTAGTCGTGTTTTCATTGCAGTTTTGTGCAAAACTTTATCGATATTCTGTTTTGTTGAAAAAACAGTTTGACAAAAGTTTCACAATTGTGGTGTTTCCATTAAATACTTTTATAAAATCACGTGTGAATATGTTTGTTCTCACGATAAGTCATTACAAACATGGCGACAGTGGATGTAAACACATACTTCAGCTTTATACATACTGCTACCACGGCACTAGTGCTCATCATCAGCCATCACAGGAGACGGCGACTTATCGAGGCTTTGGAGTGACAAGCCCCTTATACTTGGGAGCGGCTACATATGCGGCGTTTTTGGGAAGTCGATTCACGCTGAGCTGAAATGATGGCCGCCAATGATGTCAGCCACTGTTGTCGCCAGATGAGCCTTTTGAGGTGGTGGTGTTGGGCAGTGTGGGCAGGTGGTTCTTGTCAATACAGAACTGCTCTACACTGTGTGAATGGTACAGTGACAAGCCCAGACTACTCTAATAACATCATTAATACAGTCATTGTGCCTCTGAATGAACAACACAGGCCTCATTTCATCTTCATGGATGACAATGCTCCAGCTCTTCGAGGTCGCATCATTAGAGAAGGGCTGCTGGAGACTGGGGTACCTCAAATGGAGTGGCCTACACTTTCTCCAGACCTGAGTCCCATAAAAAATCTACAAACCGGATTCCAAAAAAGTTGGGACACTAAACAAATTGTGAATAAAAACTGAATGCAATGATGTGGAGGTGCCAACATCTAAT
>BRDA01050942.1:0-15427 GCA_036984385.1 Crenuchus spilurus
CCCTCCAGGACTTATACACAACACGAACCAGAAACCGGGCAGAAAAAATCATCATAGACTCATCACACCCTGGACACGAACTCTTTAACCTCCTAGCCTCTGGCAGGCGCTACAGAGCCCTGAACACTAAATCAAAAAGACACTGTAAAAGTTTCTTCCCAAATGCCATCAAACTCATTAATAACAAAAACTGAACTGTTGTGTACTGCTTACTTGCCACACTGCACTTATTCATGCCATAATACCATAGTACTGTAACTGCACCTTATTTAACATCATTCAATTATTTATCCTGCACTGTATTTTCACTTTCTGCAACTATGCACATTTATTTATTATACAAACTTGTACATTGTTTAGGTTGTTTTGTCTGTATATTGTGTTGAAACAAATTCCTTGTGTGTATAACATGCTTGGCGAATAAAGCTTATTCTGATTCTGATTCTGATTCTGAGGGAGGAAATTCAAGACTAGTGTTTCCCTCTACAGGAGTGCTTGACCAACAAAGATCACTCCAAGAGCAGAGTGTGTGATTATGTTACAAAGGAACACATGGTACCTTGTAATTGTCAAATGTTAATGTTCAAGAGTAAACCATTAGAAAAACACTGAATAACATTTACAGTATGTACAGTACATGGCAGGTTTGCAAGACGAAAGCCACTGCTGTGATTATTGCTGCCCTTCGGCAGACTGAGTACATGGACAAGTCAGGTTATTTGTTGGTTTTGGTGATAAACATTATGTCTAAAGAAAGGATAACACTGCATTCCTGCATAAGAACTTCATCCCATCTGTGAAACATGCTGGCGGTAGTATCTAAAGGACACTATGACCCAATCTGCCAGAACTAAATCTCAAGAGAACATGGGTCATGCATGAAGAAAACCAAAGAATTGTTAATGAAGAATACAGTTCATGTTTTTGGAACCAAGTCAAAGTCCTGAGATTTTAAGGAAGGGCCTGAAGTGCAGTTCTGGTGAGCAAACCTATTAAAGTCCTAGAGATGGTGTTCTGCACAAGCAAATTGGCTGAAATTCCTCCAAGCTGATATACAGGACAGATCAAGGTATCATTCAGTTACAGTTACTGCTGCACTCAGGGTAACAGCAAAAATACTGCAGACACTGAAAGCAAAGGTTTACATAGATTTGACTCATAGATAGTTAACACTGGATCATTTTCTTCAATAGATAAAACCAAGTGTATATGCCCAAATATTTGTGGATCACCCATTGTAATGAATGCATTCAGCTACAGTTGCACCCACTGCTGACACACTTGTACAAATGTACATGCATAGCTTGTCTAGTCCCTGACTGTACTGCCAACAGAATATGGAGCAAATAAACAAAGAACCCAATGGCACTGTGCCTAATGTCAGCCATATGGATGGGTATAAAGCCCCCCAGCACTCAGCTGTGAAGCAGTGGAACTGTTTTCTCTCCTTTATTCATTACTTTTGAGATGACTTGGGGATGAGGTGATGATGGTGGTGATCATCCAACATTCTGACCTCACTGCTACTCTTGTCGCTGAATGCAATCAAATCCTCACAGCAATGCTCCAAGTTGTAGAAGACAGTTACTCCATTAAACCTGCTTATTCATTATTCTAAAATCAACATATTCTACACCAGGGGTGTCCAACTCTAGTCCTGGATGGCCGGATTTCTGCAGTTTGGTGATCTCACTGATCAAACACACCTGAATCACCTCAACAGGTAATGAGCAGGTTTAACTGTAGTGTCAGAGCAGAGAAACTACCAAACTGTCCTGGACGCCCGTCTTCCAGGACTAGAGTTGGACACCCCTGCTCTACATCTAATTCTCATAATGTCCTATTCATTGATAATATGAAATACAGGTGCTTTGTGCAAGTGGTATTCCTAAATATATGCTTTTCACAGCCATCAAGCTACAGATGTAGAAGATCTGTACAATGAGAAATAAGGTGCAAAAATATAATGTAAAAGTTTGTGCACCATTATAAATTGACTGGTTGGCTCTTAGCCTCTGCTTTTCCGTAATTGAAGCGCAAGAGGATACGATATCTCCTTATTAGCAGAAAGGGATGGGTTGGGCAGAGAAGACAGTAATATGAAATGAGTCACTCCTACTATGAGGGCAGAGAGGTTAATTAACAAAGCATCTTACTGGATGGGCTCCATTTGGACTGTGTAGAAAAAAAGGACATGAAAGGAGCACTTGGTGATATGCCATCATCCCCGTTTAGGACGACACGATGAGAATCCTGGATTAGTGCTTTAATGCTTCAGGTTTCATTCATTGCGTTTGCACTGAGGATAATCACATCACGTTTGCTGCTCTATATTTATTCCTCATGCTCTTACAGACTGCCTACAAAACATGTAAGGTGCACAAAGCAAACGCTTTTTTTATTACTATTATTTATAACAATGAAAAGAAGCTGTCACACATACAGTATCCCCTCACATTTCTGCAAATATTTGATTATATCTTTTCAAAGGGACAACACAATAGAAATGAAACTTGGACATAACTTACAGTAGTCAGTGTACAGTTTGCATAACAGTATAGATTTACTGTCTTCTCAGTATAACTCAACACACAGCCATCAATGTCCAAATAGCTGCAACACAAGTGAGTACACCTCACAGTGAACAGGTCCAAATTGTGCACAGTTGTGGTGATGTCCCTCCATGGTGTCATGTGACTCATTAGACTTACCAGGTTCCAGATGTGAATGTTTGGTAATTTGGTGTTTTGGGTACAGTTCTCTCATACTTGCCACTGGATACTCAACATGGCACTTCATAACAAAGAACTCTCTGAGGATGTGAGAAATAGTAATAGAAATAGAATTTGTTGCTCTCCACAAAGATGGCCTAGGCTATAAGACCTAACATCCTGAAACTGAGCTACAGTGTGGTGGCCAAGGTCATACAGTAGTTTTCCAGGATGTGTTCCTCTCAGAACAAGCCTCACCAGGGTCAAACAAGGAAGTTATGTCCACATGTTCAGTGTCATGTCCAGAGGTTAGTTTAAAAAAGAGACATATGAGTGCTACCAGCATTGCTGCAGAGAATGAAGAAGTGGGTGGTCAGCCTGTCAGTGCTGAGATCATACGCCATACGCTGCATCAACTCGGTCTGCACGGCCATCGTCCCACACGGAAGCCTTGTCTGAACTTGATGCACAAGAAAGCCCGCAAGCAGACAAGCAATCCAAGAGCAACATTGGAACCATGTCCTGTGATCTGACAAGACCAAGAAAAGCTTGTTTTGCTGGTGTCCATCATGTATAGTGGCACCTTGATGAGGAGTACCAAGATAACTGTGTCCTGCCTACAGTCAAGTATGGTGGCGGCATCATCATGGTCTGGGGCTGCATGAGTGCTGTCGGCACTGAGTAGCTGCGGTTCATTGAGGGAAACATCCAACATGCACTGTGACAGAGCACCTTCAGAAACTGGGGCGCATGGCAGTTTTCCAACATGATTACAACCCCAAACACACCTCCAAGATGACAACTACCTTGCTGAAGAAGCTGAAGGTAACAGTGATGGACTGGGAAAGTATGTCTCCAGACCTAAACCTAATTGAGCACCTCTTGTGCATCCCCAAGCAGGAGGTGGACGAGTGAAGGTGTCTAACATCCACCAACTCTGTGATGTCATCATGGAGGAGTGGGAAAGATTCCAGTAGCAACCTATGCAGCTCTGGTGAAATACATGCCCAAGAGGGGCATGTTCACTTTGAGGTGTCCTCATCTGTCTTGCCAGATATTTGGACATTAATGACTGTGTTGAGCTATGTTAAAAAGACAGTAAATCTATATTTCTATACAAGCTGTACACTGACTACTCTAAGTGATATCCAAGCTTCATTTCTGTAGTGTTGTCCCATGAAAAGATAAAATCAAATATTTACATAAATATGAGGAGTGTACTCACTTTTGTTGGATACTGTGTTAAATAAACAATACATACCCCAAACCTTTAGTGTTCCCTCAATCACTTCTTGGCTGAGTTTAAATGTTCATGCATCTTGCAGTTGTGATAAAGATTTTGGACCTAATCAAGCAGCCCTATTATTTTATAAACAGTCCCTTTAAGATGTCATCAGACACATCTAACTATCCATCAACCAAAAATGGAAAGAGACCACCAATGAATCTGCTCAAAGCAGTTCTTTTTGAAAGGTACATATGAAGTCATCTGAAGTTAGCTGTAGCCCTGTTGGGATTGGATTTGTTTATCAGGATGTAATGTAATGTCTGTAAGTAAATGCTATACATGTCAGTGATAAAACTCCTGCTTTGTTCTCCTTATTACCCTGTTATTTCTATTAGTTTAACAGTATTTGATCACGGGTGCATTTCCCGAAAGTGATTGAACTTAGCGATTTACGAACAACTTTAAGAACGACGTAACTTTAAGAACGTGATTTTTCCGAATGTTTCCCAAAAGCCTTTTTATCTTCCTAACTTACGAACGAGTCACTAAGTAGCACTTAGTTGACTCCGCCCTCATTTCTGCATCAAATAGGCTCGGCCAGTCGAAAACTGAACAACCGATTTACATACATTTCTTCGTTATTAAGCCACAGAAGTATCGTTATGTAAACAATAATTATAAAAACAAACATCAAAAAAGTTTTACACTACATACATGCAATTTTTTTTTTTTTATTCACTTGCAGTTTCTGTCCATTACATGCCAAGCTTACCTATAAATAGGCAAATCCTCTTGGTTACGTGTCCATGATTAATCAGTGAATTTGATTGGTTAAGAGTTGACAAGCTTAGTAGGCCAGTTTGTAACCATTGCTTGGGACACAATATATTAATTTACTACGACTGTTACACTGAAACAAACCCCACTACATTTAAGTAATTTATATGTGTATTTCAATAAATAATATATTGTACTTTAAGCAATCTTAGTTTTTTATTTCATGAAAACAATATGTATGAGCAGTATTGAACTAAGGACGCTGGCTGTAATTTACGTGACGCAATTACGCTTTCAAAAGAAAATTTAAATGTTCATGAATTCTTGTTTAATACACGCGTGTGCTGAGTGTTGCGTTTTTCAAAAGATGATCAGCGCCCTCTTTCATTTTTCAGACAGAACTGCACATGAACTTCAAGTTAAGAACAACTTGGCCAGTTATGAGAGAGTCAGACCACTCGTAGATTTACAAATGACTTTAAGGTACGACGTGGGTTACGAAGGCACTATTATGTCATTATTATATGAAAGCTGCATAGAAGGTGCAGTAAAATGCAGTGTGTGTGATGTTTATTGAAACAGTTTTATAAATGTTGTGTTTTGTCTTAAAGGAAATTGCAGTGTTGTCAAAGAAAACTGTGGATAGTAATACCCCCAGACACCATCATACAACCATTGCAGAACCATTTTCTGTGAAATTAGTTATTAATTTCATGGTATTTTCATATGATACTGTCATATACCATTGTATATTTGAATGATAATTTGTATGATGGCAATACTATCAGATACCTTCATGCATATTTTTGTAGTATAAACATGATACTGAAAAGGTTATATTCTATCAGTTACTAACCTCAGACACTTGACTTTACACAATACTATTTGTATCCACTAGGCGTGTGCAGTCCTGACCTGATTAGCACTAGGAGCTAATGCTAGCAGGATCCACACACCAAAAATCAAGAGGATTCAGTTCATACTCTGAGATAGAGAAATTCTGGAGTCAGACTGACAAAAAGACAGAATATAGTAGTGTGTTTGTGTACTGCTAGCTAAGCTAACACTAGCATTATAACTATCTGGCACTGTAATGTTTAGATTTCTAGACTGATGAATACAAAATATTTCTTATTTTCTGTAATGTAAATAACTAAATAGAAAATCTGTGTTTTCATGGACTTGGGTAGTAAAAACGAATTAAAAAGCTGTTTTAAATGGTACATTTTTAAGTCTAACTGACAACATAGTCAAGCTTTTGGAACATGTTTACCACTCAAAATATTTGGGCTTCATTTGCTCTTTAACAGTTTCTTATTGCAAATATTTATTTTTTCTAAAGAGTGTAAATATAAGAATAAATATATAGAAGCTTGTTAGCATTCTGACTACTCAGCTAACTAAACTGTTAACAAAAGAGAATATTACAAAAACAGATCTAAGCAAGTTTAGCTATTGCTGATATTTAGCAAGTGTTGTTAGACTGACAACGTTATTGATTATTGAACTTAATCTAAACCACACAGAGCAGCTGTATTAGCATTGTTTAACATTTAACAATTGTTTTTGTTAGTTAATACTTTATGCTGGATTTCACCTCTGGTTAGGTTTAGAAAATAAAAGGTAAAATAAAAAATTATGCATTTGACCGACAAATTTGCATTAAAATTTTACACAATTTAACCAAAATTATGATTATAGTCATGTTGCTGCACACCTAATGACACTGATCTGGGAGTATAGAAAGAGCGCTGATGCCAGAGCTCACTTAACTCAGGTTTATTGGCTTTTTAATGGTATTGAATAGATTTAATGGAAGGGGACGGTAATGAAAACAGTCAAGCACATGGAGATACCATAGGATACATGCGTAGAGTCACTGAAATGGTAAGGAAGTCCGAGGAGGTGTCTGTTAATATTTTTTAAAATTGCTTGTGTACCAGGCACAGATGTTTAGCAGGCTCAGCTCTGCAAGGATATTTCACTGAGATCAGAATAAGGAGTTATCTGGTTCTGTGGGTCCTCATTGGGTAAGTAGTTACGTCAATGTTACAGATCAATGCGTACAGCTCAATTACTGTAGAAGTTTGTTAAGTTAACTTGATTTCCTCCCTTGGGCAGCCTTTGTCTTCTTCTTTTTGTTTTCTTCTTCTTGTCTTCCAAAAAACAGTTTTTACTTGGACTTAACACATTGATTTGCATGTAAACAACAGACTCTCCTGGGCAGAAACTGTCAGAAGTGAAAAAGTAACTTGTTAATTAGCTACAAAGCAGCGCTGACATAGAGACTAATGACAAGACACCCTCAAGGGGGTTTGTGCAGAATGTCATTTCATAATGCTCAGAGGGCCCAATAAGCAAAAAAAAAAAAAAAAATACTGTGCAGGTCTTTGAGCGTGCTTTCTTTCCAGACTTTCCGTAGGGATGCAAACTGTTGCAGACCCACATTTCATTTTTCAATGATGGCATATATAATATTAATTATAGCAAGTTATTTTTTTTAATCAATTATGGCTTGCAATAGAACAAAAAAGGGTGAAGAAGCCCAGTTATTTGAAGTTGATGTTTCTGTTTGTTTCTCTTTAGTTTGGTACTTGGACATTAGTCCTAGTTTGAGAGTAATGAGAATAAAAGGCCAGGTTCATCCAGTCAGTTTGATAGACCCCACAGAACATCTGCATTAGGAGATTATCTATCGCAATGTTGTGTCATAACAGCAAAGGAAAGTGGTCCACATCGGTGTGTGTAGTGCGTGCCACATTGTACAAACAAGCAAATGAAACGAATACCCAAACCTTATGTATCTAAAATACATTTTAATCTTGCTCAGATTCACAATTTGTTACAATTTGTAAGTCATTGATTGTACCTCCCTCTTTTACGCCAGACATTCTGTACAACAGCATCGTGTAAAGTGGTTTTACATCAAGGCACAAGACACGTCCATAGTCAGGGAAGCCTTTTTTGAGGCACTGCTTTAATTTCATCCCCACAATACTCGATGTGCTGAGGAGACACAGGAGAGGAAACATGGACCATACTGTACACACTATGTGCTCTCAGGTGAAAAGAAAAGAATGAACGTCCACTTGCAAACAAGGCGATTGGATGGATGGATGCAAAAACATTATTTTTTTTTACTTTTTTTTGTGGTTTTGAGAGCAGAAATGAATTGTTTGAGAATGAGCTGTGTGAGATAGGTTCTACAGATCAGTGCAGTCAACAGGAGTCCATTCGTTTGGGGTGAGGAATGTCCATTCCCAGGAGTCTGGATGCAGATGGGGTGAGTTTTCACTCTGATCATGGACAGTGCAGAGCTATGGATATGTAGACTGGTGACCTGGCAAAACAGGAGTGAGTACCATCAGTACTTTTTCTTTTGTTACAGGAATGAAAATGGCTTCTGCTTACATTTTAAAGCTTGGCTTCAATTCTACAAAGAATGAACGCTAGTCATCATATCTTAGATATCCAATAATGAAAGAAAGAGATAACTCCTCACCATATTGCTAAGGTCCATTCACTTGTCTACTCCTGACTAAGTCTCCTCCGCCGGCCGAAAGCGTGGGATCCCACGTTGGTGGGGACAAACTTGCTGTTTCCAATCCCGCCTGAGCGGCTCAGGAAATCTGCCAGACGGTGGGTCACACATGTGGCTGTGTTACAAGCTCGCTTCTGCGCTGTAACACTGCAGGAGAGATTTGAGTGATGCCATTAGCTCACATCACCAAAAATATGGGCATATTTATATATAATTAAACTTACAAAGCATAGTCAAGACACATGATCTCTTACCTATATGCACAGTGCAACATGAAATGCGTCATTATTTGTGGAAAAAGCTCAAGAGACGAATGCGTCTTTGAAAAAATATGTTTATTAAATCAGAGTCAAGTCAAAGAGGAGGCATTTTGCACTGCTGTGTCAAAGCTCCTCACTGAGAGCTAGACCCTAGATGGGTTTGTTTGATTAAATGGTTGGAAGAGACTAGAAAAAATGTTTGAAAGTACAGTCTAACCCCTCACTCTGCTTGGAAATGAAAAAAAAAAGAAATGGGATTTGTCAAATCAGTCAGGCAAGCAAAAGAAATCATGCATTGAGCACTCAAATTATGTTGACCAAGCCAGGGGTGCTTGCTTAGGCGCGATCGACTGCCTCCCTGTAACCAGTGAACACGCCACCAGCCTCGGCGCTGCGCTTCTTTCCCGGGGTTCCTGCTCCTACATTGGTGCGAGGGTACGTCTGCAGTTTGTGCAGCTCCTGAGACAGCTTGCCCAGCACGCAGGTGCTCAGGTTGGAGCAGCGCTTGGACATTGGTCTAGCCAGGCTGTTAGAGGAGAGATCACATGCAAACTCACAGTAACACAGACATGCAAAACTTTCACACTTGCAATGAACAGTAAGAAGCACATCATACCAAGCATGCCTCCTTCCTCATCTTCATGGTACTCATGCATTGTATGTATAACTCAAGGCTGCTGTTCTAGTTCTAACTGGACAGTTGTAGCCAAACTGATCATGCAAATATTTCTTTCTGCAGATCATGCTGTCCTGCATGCCGTTTGGTCTTCTTGATCACATGCTTTGCAGGCAAAACCCTCATGAACCAAATAAAATTCCATGCAAAACACAGGAATTCACTGAGAATAAATGAGCATCTTTGCTGCACATACCTCACTGCTAAAAGGCATTGGTACCTTACAGCTATGAGGAAGCCTTTTAAGATTTAATATTCAGTTAATCAGTGCAATATCCTCCAAATAATCTTTATCTGGCTTTTGGGATTTCATGGGGTACTCTTTGGGGAATGGATATATACCTGTTCTCTTCCGTTTCTTGTTGATCTAGGTCTTCCGCAGTCATCTGCACGAACTCTTTAATGATGGCATTTAGTAACCGTCTTGCCTCATAGTCAGTAAGTGTAGCTTCATCTTGTGAGAGCTCCAGCGCTGGCCTGAAAACACAATCCGGAGTGATTACTTTTCCCCTCAGTGGACCATGAGCAAAAAGGATAGTCCCCGGAAAGCGTTGCTTTACATCATGTCAAAAGAGGTTTCAGCTTGCCGCAAGAAAGTCGGATCATAATCAAAACAATCTGCTAAGAGCGTGCCACTTAAAAGCTGTCCGCTTGCCAAGTTTAGATTTATCGCCCGATCGATACTGTCGTAAGCAGAGTGGGTTTGGCTGGGATTCATCTGATGTAATCAGAAGACTGATGCACCCTGATACTGCAACCTCCAATAAAATCATCCACATGCTTACGGTTAAACATCATAATTATGTTCATAAAAAAATGAACTTCACTTCAAATTTTGAGCCACTCAAGATCCAATGGTCAGTTTTACCAAGTACTTTATTACTCAAGTTAAAAATTGCTGTAGACACTAAAAGTACAATCAAAATGAACATCATAAATGTCTCACCTGGATGGAGCCGCATTTGAGCAGTACATCTGACAAATGATCAGAGCGTAGGCAACAAGGAAAGCGGAAATCTTCAGCATGACCATGGTCCCCTGTGGTTCTTTTTCTGTGAGAAATCAAACATTTTAAAAAATCCAGTTCATATAAAGCAATGTTCTCTGAAAATGTTTTAAAATATCCTTTTGTTCCATGTATCTAAGTTTCTCTTCTCTTTCCAATACATTCCTTCAGTTTCTTCCAATTTGACTCACTTTCCATGAAACCCTCAAGCAAAATATACTAGACCTAAGCCTTGCAAATCCCTGCAGGTTCCCTAAATGTTCTCAGTATCTGCTCCAGTATTTTTTCACTCCGTACTGTGATCTCCTGCTGCCATCAGCTTGTAAGTAAAGTATCAGAGATATTAGCAGGATTACAGGAGCTCCTGACTGCGCCTCCCAAGAGACCCTGTGCATTAGTGTAATTAGCTGCTGCACTGCACCCCCTTCCAGGACCAAGGAGCATTCCAAGTCTCCTTGAAAATCCACCGAGCTTGCATTTCTCCACTCATGCATGCCAGTTTACTGTATAAAACACACTACTATAAAAAGGTTTCCTTATAAGTGAATAAAGATTAGTCCAGTCTGCTCTGAAGATACCCTACCATGCATTCTTTTAATGCTAGAAGGAAGTTCCGACTTACCTTATACTTATGTCTTGCTTGAAGTAGAAAAAGACTGTTGCAAATGACAGAACGTTGATGAAGTTTTAGAGTCTGTTGCTTTTAGCTGCAGGACAGCTGCCTATATACTCAGCATAAGGGTCCCACTATTGACAGTGTGGGTGTTTAATGATCCTCCATCAGCCAATCCCAGCCTCCTGCTTCAAGATCTAGCCAATCGGAGTGGATATCGTTCTTGAAAGTGATGAAGAGTATGTCACACCAATGACGTCATTCTTCAGTCACAAACTGCTCCATTCACAAAAATTCACCACTGATCAGCAATGTTCCACATCACAGGAAATGTTTGGAAAAATACATCACATTCTATCAAGCATCAATTTAAAAAAATATAATAATTAATACATAGCAATACTTTCATATTTGCCCATTACATTTTCCATTCATAGGTTCTATACATATGGGTAATGCTTGGCCCCATATTGGATTCAGAAAACCACTGTTACCTCCTTGAGAATGTATTTCTTCTTAACCTTTTCCTACATCAATCACAAATAAGAGCTAAAAATTTAACTAGTAGGAACAGAAGTTTACAATTGATCTGGTAAAAGTCATGATGCGAACGCTGCAAGCAATCAAATTTGTGCCTCGTGTATCCGATAACAATGTGTGCAATCGATCAGCGGTGCCTCGCTTCCTTATTTGGGCTTCCGTTGCGATGTGACCCTTAATGGAAATCAAAGAAGAGGTTGACAATAATGAGCCTTGTATCTACACAACTGTTTGTCTTTGAGCATCATCTGACTCCTTTTCATCATTGGCCAAGACCTCATCAAGAGTCTCTGCGGAAAGACTGTGTTTGCGTCACATAGGAACCCCATTAGTACGGACAAGCCTTTTAGTGCTATCGAACCCAGCACAGTGCCAATGACTGAAGCAGTAAATCAGGAAGACATGACGGGAGCAGGGACCCCAAGTCAGCCCCGTTATAGACGCAAACTGCACTCGTGTTCTCAAATAGCCCCTTCAGTCTAATGAATTGCCACTTCCGGCAGAGGAGGACCCGCTCCAAGGCTTAGTGCGTCCATAGATCAGTAAGGCTAGCGCAGTGTGCCGGTGAGCTCGGCTGTAACTTTCCATCTCCTGCATCAAACTTTTCCAGTCAATACAGTAACCTTTCCAATCTGCTCTTGCTCCAACATCTCACGGTGCACCCACCCTTGTGTAAGTTATTTTAAGCGACAGATAATCATTTGCGTTTCAGAGATGATACAGTACAGACGCTGCTTCTTTTCCACCATGCATGTAAGCAACATTTGAAGGCCTCTGCTGCTGAATGTCATGGCAAGTCAAGAAGATCTCTGAAGGTTGCTGTTTGCTCAGTGGTTATGTGTGATTATTGTTCCATTTTCTTGAACACATCAGTCCTGCAAATGGACTGTTTGAACACCTGCAAAGCGAGCAGAACAGGGATTAAGTGAGATCTGTGGTGGTTTCGAGAGGGAAACCAAACACGATCCATAACCCTTGTTGAGACAGAGCCTTGCATTAAATGGAGAGAGGAGAGCTTGCACGGTCCATCCTCAGACATTAAGGAAATGAGATTTAATCACTGAGTGTTGGCCATCAATCAGGGAGCGCACACTGGAGCCTTCCCAATCTCGTCTGTGTGCTTAACTGATCGCATGCCCTCCTTTTATGTAGCCACCATTAAAAACCAATGGGACGTGTTGAAGTGCTTTGGCTTGCCATGATATGCTCACTTAATACAGGACTGCGAAATGGACGAGTAAAAGACCTCCAGTGATAAGGACATAGGAGTCTTAATGGACAGCCAAAGCATTTTCCCTAGGAGTATTGTTCAGAAATGAATACATTACTATGAGACTTTGAATAGGATTGTATTGGGCTAGTGATGCTGTTTGGGGAGTTCTGGTTTTTACCTTTGGCCAAAAGCTGGTAAACATCTTCATTATGTTCTAGTATTTATAAATAGGCCTGGAAGGCCCAGTCAGGTCCATAAATTCTGTACTTGTACAGCATTGTCCGCTCCAGTGACAATGTTAGATAAGCATTCACTTTAGTATCAGCTGATGAGCCAGTTATTTGTAAGTATTTCATTTGAATATTTTATTTTTTGGACTGCTAGAAGACAACTGGATGTGTACCAACTAACTGTTCAGCTGCATGATCACGTTAGAGACCTGCTCAGTATTCTCAGCCACTGCTGAGGTGCTTGATATCCTACACAGCCTGTAGTTTGACAAAATTGAGGTAGTAGATTGCATAGTTTAGTCTCAGGAGTTAGCAGAATTTTACAGAATTGAATGACACTATGTGGGCTTCCTCTTTATGCCCTTGCGGTTATTTGATTCACTAGCAGGATATGACTCGCTTCTGTCTGAACCAAGTTCCCCATTTGGCAAATGGCTCCATCAGTCTTAGCATCTCTAAATTGAAGCCACAAAATTGTCGTTGATGATTAATTGCCATATAAATAATTTGGATCAACAATTTAATGATCTAATATTGTTCACTGTGTGCCTGGGTAAACTAAAGCTTTATGGTGCAACAGTTGGCCTGAATTTACTGTTGGGAGGCTAATTTGCATTGCATTGGTCATGAGATTAGACCGGTGGAACACCTAGTGCCTCTGCAACCAAAGATAGACGCGTTCTGGCAGTTGCGCAAACTATCTATCACTCCTCTGAGGCTCCTATTAAGCTCATCTACAAGCCCATAATGAGAAAATGACTGTAAATACTAAGTCCATATTGAAACAAAGAAATCAAGGGGGAGTTGTTGAAGTGTGGTTTTACAAATATGCACTCAAAATCACTTTGCAGGATGGACATTCCAAACTGAATCACTCCAAACTTTCCTTTTTGAAGCACAATTTTACTACTATTATGCTCAGGGCTTGGCTCTGGTAATGTGACCCCATGTTCAGGTCAAGTCTGGAGCTCATTGCTGATGTTCATTGAAAACAATCATTTACATCAACATTAGAGATTGTTTTTATGTTGAAAAGTAAAAATCTTATACACTCTTAAACGAGATGGTTCTTCAAGGATTCTTTAGTAAAGACAATGGTTCTATATAGAACCATGAACACTCAAAAAGTTATTTCCATGGTGAAAGGGTTCTACAGATTAATGAGGAATGGGTTGTACATGATTTTATACAGAACATTTTTGAAAATGGTTCTATATAACCCCCAAAATGGTTCTTCTGTAGTTACGATGTAAAGCTTGTAATAATAGAGGAACCCTTTTTGGTGCTATATAGAACCATTTTCAAAAGGCATCTATATAGAACCATCTACAGGACATTCATCAATCCGAAGAACCTTTTCATCATACAAATAATCCTTTGGGTTATTTACGTGTTCATTGTTCTATACTGAACCATTTTGTTTACTAAAGAACCCTTGAAGAACCATCTCTTTTAAAGGCACAGTATGTAATATTTCGGGTTATCTTTTAGCAGAATTTAAGATAATCACTAATAAAAATGATTAAAAACATCTAATTATAAACTAAGAAGTCGTTTGATTATTTTACCTTAGAATAAGCTGTTTATATCTACATTGGTCGCGGGTTGAACACCGACTGAGGCCGCCATGTTGCATCACCATGTTTCTACAGTAGTTCGAAAAGGACAAACGAGGCTAGCAAAAATCGTTTTGTTGTAATGATGAATTGGCCACTCAAATTCGATGGCGCTGTAGCTTTGTTTTACCGTTGGCTGACATAAAACAAGAGAAGAAGAAGAAATAAACATATACAGTGGTAACCCTACTTACGAGCATCCCTACTAACGAGTATTCCAGGTAACGAGTCGAGATCAGGGAATATTTTTGTTCCAGGTAACGAGTAATATTCCAGCTAACGAGTAGCGTAAATTTCTTCAAGTATGCCAAACCACTAGGGGCGCTGCGGTCGTAGCATCTCCTAGATGCTACCATAGAAGAAGAGGTCAATCAATACCTTTGACCGCTGTTCAGTAAAAGTGAAGTGCCTGTTGAAAGCGACGCTAAGGTAGCAAAAGGTAGTGAACAAGAAAGCTAGATACATTTTACTTTTAATATGATAAGTGTAACCATGCAGCCGCCAGCCTACACGAGTACCGTCGGTCTCCCTCTCATTAGCGGCCAGCCTACACGAGTGTCGTTGTCACGTTTATGCGTTAAAAACCCATATAAACACATTATTTAGCATGTTAAAGTATACTGTATATTGGCCGGCTGACACAGATTAATCAGTTTTACATGTATTCTTATGGGGAAAATGCATCCAGCTAATGAGCATTCCAGCTAACGAGCTCGGCTCATGCACGGATTAAACTCGTAAGTAGGGTTACCAATGTACCTTAATAAGAAGAAATACACGGAGGAGAAGCAAAAATAAAGGTTTTTTGGTTTATTTGTTAAGATGGCAGAACGTTCTTATGCTCGTCAAGAAGAGAAAACAACTTCAATTGTCAAAGAAAAGAAAACAGGATGAAACTTAGCTTCATATTCGTGTGCGCAGAGTTTTTCCCCCATTCCACCTTAAATGGTGCTGCAGGATACTGTAGCACATCGGAGCTGAACACTACTGCAGCATTTAAGGTGGAACGGGAGATT
>BRDA01050944.1:837-15562 GCA_036984385.1 Crenuchus spilurus
ATGACACTTCTTACAGTTTTGTTTGTATAAGACCAAACAAATTGTGTCAAAACCCTTGTCAAAGTCAACACACTGTGGCCAGTAATGCACAGAAATGTTCTGCATTGTAGATTAATACTAAAGTCATCCAAACTATGAATAAACACATCTGTAATTATTTAATAAACAAAACTGTGTTAAACAAACCAGAATATGTTTGTTTTGACATTCTTCACAGTAGGCACCTCTTGCTTAGATGGCAGCTTTCTTGGCATTTTCTCAGTCAGCTTTATGAGTTAGTCACCTGGAATGGCTTTGAGTTAACAGCTGTGTCTTGTCAAGAGTTGACTTGCCTCTTAATGTGTTTGAGACATCAGTTGTGTGTCTACTTTGAAGAATCTAAAATCTAAAACATGTTTTGGTTTGTTTAACACTTTTAAGTTTACTACATGATTCCTTATGTGTTCCTTCGTAGTCTAGATGACTTCAGTGTTCATTTACAATGTAGAACAAATACAACTTTGAATGAGAAGGTGTGTCCAAATTTCTGACTGGTACTGTATATTTTTAAGTTGTCTGAGCACCTCATTGTCATCTTTTAAAACAGAAGTAACTACAAACAGATTGTATTCAAACCCAAACAGGATTAAAGTGAGCACATCACTGTGTCTGATATAAACTCTTAAAGTAAGTTTGCGCTTCTCAATTCATCCACCTTTCATATACATACACCTACGTCAGACCCAGACTTTCACAAGTCATTCATCCAGCCATGCTGGAAGTTTTATTAAGTTTAGCTGAGAAGTGAAGCCTCAAGGTCTTAAGTTTGTGATGTTGGCTAATGTGGCAGCCTGAGGGATGCAGAGTCTTAGGGAGAGTTTGAGGAAATAACTGCGGCAGGTTGTTGGCTAAAGGCTACGCAAAAGGCTCCCAAGAAAGCACCTTTTCCATTTACTCCTTTATCGGAGTTTACTCCTTCAACAGCTAAATTACATCCCTGGTGGTGAGGAGATATGAAAAAGAACTGGTCTCGGTGACCTCAGGCTACACAGTGGCAGGTGAGAGATGTGTTTGAGTTTATTTATGTTGTCTTATGATCGTCTCGTGATGAATTTCATAACCACTGAACGACTGCATCACACACTACTACAATACAGTCTATACCTTATGTTCTTTATACAGATGCATCTCATGTAGGAAAAACATTAGAAAAGTCATTCTTCTACAGCAGCACTCCAAATAAGTCTTTATGGCACCTTTCTGAGTGTCTGGAGTGAGAAAGCAATGTGCCAGGAAATTATTGTCACTAGACAGCAAACTGAGACTACGGAGCTCTGAATGAACTGCTCATTTTGATGTTCCTTCTTATAGCCGTGCATTTTGAAACCGTGAAAGGCAATTTTATTAGACCTTATAAAATGTCACCCTCTTATGATAACTCACAATGGTTCCTCTCCTTATCTCTCACTCTTCAATCATGATGGTATTTAACCTGACAACACCCTTCAAAATGTAAAACAGGAATTAGGCTTTTAAAAATAGATTTTATGACCACTCGTACAACGATCTGTGAACTTACAATCAAATCATTATGGAGAGAGTAATAAAACAAACTCCAGACTGTTTGGGGGGCTGCAGGAGCAGTTATGAGTGAGCTCATCCCCTGGCAGCTGTGAACTAAGCAACAAAAACAGCAGCCAAAAATCCAGCGGCCATTACAAATGGTGCTGTCCTTCAGAGAGCAATAGCAAGGACTGCAGGCCTGCAGGAGACAAGAACAAGAGAGAGAGAATCTTTCCCACCTGGCTGGAGAATGCTGTTTCTGGGTAAAACATATGCCAGCACCTGCCTCATCATGTCATCGTCCACCCTCGGGGCTGAGAGATGGACTGCTGCCACTGGCCTGGCTCCTTCTGTCCTGGAGGGATGAGAGAAATGATCATATACTCGTGGAAAGTCATATTTCACTTCATCATAAACTCATAGACAGACATGTTCATCATGTATGTAAGTATAAATTGTTTACATTACACTGATGTGCTCAGAAATAGCACAGAATTTAATATGGACTCACTGTACACAGAGCAGCACAGGCCTTTCAGGGCATCTGCCAATGTGTGCTCTGCAGCACTTCATCACATGCACTTCAGGCTCCACCCACTTCTCATCAGAAGTATATGCTGATTTATTTTGAGGCCCAAACCCAGTTCAAACAACATATACAGAAGGAAGATCTTTGTACAGCAGTTAACTTCTTAAACAGCAAGCGGGTCCAGCATCTATTCCTTCCATTCAGATGGTCATTACTTTCTAAAATACTTTCTAAAATTTGGGTAACACTTTATAATAACTTTCATTAATAGCTCATTAACTAATGATTAACAATTGTGAACAAATGAATAGTTCATGAGAATTTCATTAAGAAATGATTTACTAATGATTTACTAATGATTTGTTAACATTTGCAAAAATGAATGAATGAATGAAAATACAAAAGTAAGTACACAAACTGTCATTTATAAACATTTGTTCATGTTCAAGAATGGAGCCTGAGATTGACAGACGGATTGGTGCGGCCTCCGCAATAATGCGGTCGCTGCAGCGGTCCGTTGTGGTGAAGAAGGAGCTGAGCCAAAAGGCAAAGCTCTCGATTTACTGGTCAATCTACGTTCCTACCCTCACCTATGGTCATGAGCTTTGGGTAATGACCGAAAGAACGAGATCGCGGATACAAGCGGTCACTCGGGAGGAGCTCGGAGTAGAACCGCTGCTCCTCCACATCGAGAGGAGCCAGCTGAGGTGGCTCGGGCATCTGTTTCGGATGCCCCCTGGATGCCTCCCTAGGGAGGTGTTCCAGGCATGTCCCCCCGGGAAGAGGCCCCGGGGAAGACCCAGGACACGTTGGAGAGACTTTGTCTCTCGACTGGCCTGGGAACGTCTCGGAGTTCCACCCGAGGTGCTGGCTGAGGTGTCTGGGGAGAGGGAGGTTTGGGTTTCCCTGCTCAGACTGCTACCTCCGCTACCCGGCCCCGGATAAAGCGGTTGATAATGGATGGATGGATGGACAAACAGTCGTTTATAAACATTTGTTCATGTTCAAATTCTCATGAACTAATGATTTGTTCAGTTATTAATCATTAGTTAGTGGCTTATTAATGAAAGTTATTATAAAGTGTTACTAAAGTATGAGTCCCAAACAAATAGACCTGAGCACTCAGTGTCTGTACTGCTGAAGGCGCCCTCTTGTGGCACAAATCTGAGTTGTACGATTAACCTACACCATGTCCATTCAGTGCTGTACAGCCTGAAGTAAATGATTTCTGGGACATTGTAAGCATCAAGTATTTTAGATAAGTTTGAGTAGATTTGGACATGAAGGACATGCAGCGTTTGAAGAGGTTAAGTACAAGTGTACATTTTGATTGTGTGTGTGTGTGTGTGTGCGTGCGTGCATGCATCCGTGCACATGAGCATTTGCTTACTTACAGGATTTGAAAGAGCGTTTGTGCAGAAAGTCTTAGTTTACACCTCATCAGTCCGCTCATTGCTCTGCTTTGCATTAGTGCAGGTCCAGGCTCGTGGTCGTTCTCTTAGAGGATAAAGAGTATTCAGCACTTTCCTTTTAATCAAACCTGCCATGAAGGTGACATTTTCAATTGATCCACTGCAATTTACTTCACAGAGTGTCAGGCCTTTTTTTCATTTCCTGCTGTTTTAAGAAGCTCACTGCTGCCAACGTGGCTGCATGTGTTTGGAATACCTGAGCCAGTCTAATCTGAGCAGGCTTTGGGTAAATGCAGCTGGTCCTCATGTGAAGCGTGTGCATGTGTGTGATGCTACATGTTGATCTGCAAGATCACAACATTAGTTATTTCATTTGCTTTGATTTCTGTTATGATCACTGTCGTGTCATTAATGTGAGGAAATAATGAGACATTTATGACATTATGGGTATATAACAGAAAGCCTGTATCTGTCAGTGTTGTGTTCATCTGCTGCTGTGTCTGCACTCAGATTTAGCTGAAAATGGGTGTGGCTTAAATCTCAAGCTCACGTTTAAGATCACATTTGTGTTTGTAAGAACAGAAACAGGCATGATTTAATATTCAGTTCAGTTCAGATCTGCTGCATAGCTTGTCTAAGTAACGTTTTATAAAAGTGAACAGTCAACTGTACTCGTGTTTATAATAAAAGCATATTTTTATTTATGCTGTGAATTCAGTCCAGTATGTATAGAAATGTGTTTTAATGGAGGTCAGTCAGGCTACTAGAAACAATCAAAAAATAAAATATTGTTCAAAAAGTTATATTTTATAGATATTTGATATTGATTACTCAAAAAGTGGCATTTTTACTTTCTTTAGTGTTGACAAATATTACTTATAGCTCATAAAAATTTGAAATTATTAGAATTATTACAATCATTTCAATTGATTTGAGTAAATTAAAGTTCAGTGTCACCAAAAAAGGCTTGAAATGTGTCACTTTAAATGCAATGAATATAAAATCTATGCCAGTTGAATTTAATTATGATTTTGAATTTTCCTGATATTGTCCAGATGCACTAGTAAACCAGAACATAGCTTATGTTTCAAATCTGTTTGTAATGAATCATTTATCACTATTAGTTTATAACCTTAATTTCTATAAAATGGGATTTTTAAATAAAACAATCATGAATAACTTTAATACTAATGAAGATCTGAAATTTGGATAAAATATACTTCAGTCTGAAGTTACAACATGTGATGAAAATGTCCCAGCATGCAATTCTTTTCTCCTGATAAGATGGTGATGGTGACATGCTTGTGTTGGCAGCTTTGTGCTTCCTGAATGAAGTTCAGTACATTCACTATATGAACACAGATCTTTGCACAAGTCTCAGGGTGAAATAACCAGCGTACTGTGCTGTGTCCACAAGGATGACTGAAGAATGTTTCACTGCAGCAGTAGGTGACTGATGAAGTTGGCTGGATGGGCGCCGGCCTCCATTCCTACAGCTGTGGATATTAGTTATCAGAAATGAATACTGTCTACCAGCACTGTAATCATACATGTCAGTCTTTTTTCACACAGACTGGCTTTATTTCATCACCAGATCTTCATTAGTGTTATAGTTATTGACAGTTGTTTGGGTAAAGAAACAAACAAGACATCCTGGTTTAACTTCAGATGTTCACATCATTATGAGGAACAGGCCTGAACTGCAGAGCTGTGGTCTGTGAGTAGGGTGTAATGTTTTCTTCCTTACAGACATGATCCCATGGCAGCTTCACAGAAATCCAGGTGCAAACCTTGAATGATCAAATTGAGGGCAAAAGTTACATGAGAAAGAAGCACTGAGAGCAGCCGAGGCTCCTCCAGGCTGCCATGCAGTTATAAGACAAATAGTAGCAATTTATAATGGAGGTTAAAATGATGGTTCAGATGAAAAATATTCTTGGATTATTTAATCTCTATCAGACTTAGTCACACAAAGAATCTACCTTAAGTTTGTCTCTGATTGCATTTAACTTAATTGAATTAATTACCTTAATTAATTTAATTTAATTAAATTTGGCTAATGTTTGCATGGTTACCACTGTTTTCACATATACACATGTCATGATGTATCAGAATCACACACAAATGCACAATGTGCTTCTCTCCATCATACATACATCTGAGGGAGGATCACACAATATATGGGAGGAGAAATGGGTGGAGTCACCAGAGTTGTGGCTGAATTTACTCAAGTACTGCATAGATTTTTCTTTTCCTTTACGTTACAATAGGTTCTTAATTAATTCATAATTAATAATCATTTATTACCAGGGAAGCACATAAGTGGTGGCAGGTGTGCATGCATGGCCAAAATTAACGATGTGCAATGTGAATTACAACGTGACGCGCGTTTGCGCACCATTTACTTGATTATGTTTTGCCACGGTAACCGGAGTTGACAGGTTCGCGGTTTTCACGTCAAATCGTTTTGTTGAATATCCAGTCGCGGGTGAACTTTCAAGGGTGGCGGGATGCGTTTTATTGGGTAACTGTTAAAAATTGCCGCGGCCGGTTGCCTAGGATATTACTTCAACACGGCGGGCAAATGTGTACAAAGTAGACACTAAGAAAGTTTGAATACAATAATAACAACGAAGAGAACATAATATAAGGGGAGAGAGAGAGAGAGAGAGAGAGAGAGACAGAGACAGAGAGAGAGAGAGAATCACAAGCTAATATGGGTAAATGGGGGAATACGGGAGGCGGTATGATTGATGGACTGATAAATCCCTTATATACAAATACTAAGTCGAACACTCTTAGTTGTTTTGCCATTTGATTCAAACGTGTGACAGACACATTTTGGGCTAGTTTAAGCTTCTGAAGGGCGGGTTTTAGACTGACTTTTGGCTAAATAATTTTGTAGATCTGGCAACCCTGACGGTAACATAGGCGGGCTCTAGCTTATTTTTTCACTGGTTTTAATATTTCCACCGATTCATCAGCATGTCCAAGAAACAAGCTACATTAAGTAATTACTTTGGTATTCCACCACCTCCAAAGAAACTCCAGACTGAGACTGAAGGTAAAAAAAGACTATTCACTTAAAAATGGCTGCAGGAGATAGCATGGCTCCAAACAGTGGATGTCAGGAGGGTAGTGATGATCAATGCTTGTAGTATTTTCGAGCATTGTAAAAGGTGAGCACCAAGCAACATCTGTAGGTGCTCCTTTGAGAACTAGACCAAAAAAATTATGTGCACCCCTGTTTATTACGTTAATTTTTTTAACTAAAGCGGCAGACACAGCAGATAAAGGATGGAGGCACAAATCTCAACTTTAAACCTAAAGTTAATTTCCGTACATCTGGCCCAGAAAGTTTGAGATGTTAAAACATTTGAAAAGTTCTGATAAGTCAGATGAAGACAAAGTGTTCTGCAGTGTTTGCAGTATTTGTAGGTCACTATCTAAATGTTAATGCATTTGTACAAAAAGGTCAGTATTCTTTGAGTCTTATCTCCTTCACTGAAGCTCATGTTCAGACGTCTCTCAGGTGGATTTGATCTACTCAGCTGAGGTTTATTCAAGTTCATCAACTTTCAATCAAAGTTCACAATTTTATTATTAGGCAACAGAGTGAAACATACCAAAAATATAAAAGAATAATATATTTATTATACATATAATATAATCATTTTTGTTTCTACACTCATGTAGTTTATCTGCTCCATCACATAGCTGCACTTTGTAGCTCTACAGACGTTGGTTCCTCTGTTTATTTGTTTACTTTGCCTCCTTTCACCCTTTTCTTTAATGGTCAGGATCACCACAGTGCAGGTATTACTACTGAAACTCCTGACTGCTGAGATCTCTGCATGATGCCTAACAGACCAGCTGCTCACCAAACTACTATGAGCTGCTCCAGAGGCCCCACATTACTGACCACACTGACATTTTTATGGACTCTATTTGCTGCTACCATTGTTGTTGTTGCTGTTGTTATTGTTATTATTATTATTATTATTATTATTATTATTATTATTACATTCTGTATCTATATCAGTAAACCTGAACACTACAGCATAGGATTGAATGATGACTATCTATCAATAACTCATCAATCTTGGGACTGCAGTGACACTGATGTGGCGGTGGTGTGTTAGTGTGTGTTAGGGTGGATGAGACAGAGCAGAGCTGCTGATGTTGTTAAACACCTCATTGTCACTACCGGAGTGAAAATTATACCCCAACCAACCAAGTGTCAGGACTAGAGGACCAACACAAACTGTGCTGTGGTCCTGTATTTGACTTCACTTGTAAATCTACAAGACCAACAAGGTAGATGTGTCTAATAAAGCACAGTGAGTGTACACAGTGTTTAACATCTCCAGTAGCTCCAGTGTCTTATCTGCTCATACCAGCCAACATGCACCACCACATCAGTGTCACTACAGGGCTGAGAATGACTCACTTGCTCTGGACCATTAAAGAACAGGTTGAAAGTATTGAATGTAACTACAAAGAGCTCAGCCTAGTCAATATAATAGATGCAAGGAGGTGATTTTATGGCTGATCAGAGTATATACAGTACATAGTTGTTATTGTGGAGTTATACTCTTTAGTCTGTTAATTGGCTAAATATTTGGCATATTAATTGTGTTCTGCTATAATCAAGTAATCTGTGACAGTGTTACTTAAGGCTTAGACTGTATTTTAATGTAGTAACACTGAATCCACTGTGCATTAATTTGATGATAGTTAGAGAAAACAAATGGCCTATTGCACAGTCTATCTGTGCCATGTGTCAGTGTCTCTCTTTATAAGCGATGGTTGGTGATGTGAATCTCATTTGGGTCAGAGTAGATTAGAGCCTGAGTGCTAGTGGGATGGACACCCAGTGTGCCTTTCCAGCTGGCTCGAGATCAGTGGCGACATGACTGCACACACAAACCTGGTACACAACCAGAGAACAGGTTGGAGATTTCGCAGCCATTATAGCTGGCACTCATCTCTGTGTCCTTTTCATTTAGCGAGCTATTTAGTCCCAGCAATGTGAGATCTTAATTACCATGGTTAAATGTTTGAATTGCATGAATTTGCACCTCTTTTGAGTAGGCGCTGGAATGGATTCAATGAACTAAAATGAAAACAAAACTGCAGCAAAACATTTCAAGGAAGAAGAACAAAACAGAGTCTGAGTTTGTGGTGCACGTTAGCACAACTCTTTGTGTGCTTGTTTGTAAAAAAGAATAAATAAATAAACAAAGAAAATGCAATTACCTTGAAGACAGGAGAGGACATTGATCATAGCAAAACAAAAAGACATGATCTACATCCAGAAACAGGAAGAAAAAATCATAATGTAATATAATTATAACATACTAATGAGAATCTCTCTCTCTTTCTTTCTTTCTCTCTCTCTCTCTCTCTCTCTCTCTCTCTCTCTCTCTCTCTCTCTCTCTCTCTCTCTCTATCTCTCCATCTCTATCTCTGTTTCTCTCTCGCTTTCTCTCTCTCTTTCTATCTCTCTCTCTCTCTCTCTCTCTCTCTCTCGCTTTTTCTATCTATCTTTATCTCTCGCTTTCTCTCTCTCTATCCCTCTCTCTCTATCTCTATCTATCTCTCTCTTTCTCTCTTTCTCTCTCTCTCTCTCTCTCTCTTTCTCTCTTACTCTTTCTCACTTTCTCTCTATCTATCTCTTGCTTTCTCTCTATATATATATATCCCTCTCTCTTTATCTCTCTCTCTCTCTCTCTCTCTCTCTCTCTCTCGCTTTCTCTCTCTCTCTCTCTCTCTCTCTCTCTGTCTCTCTCTCTCTATCCCTCGCTCACACACCTGTTTTCTGACTAATTTAGGATGGTTTTTTTTGTGATGTCTCACTGTAAACCAAAAGCCACATTTGAAATAAAAACTTGATTGCTGCCACATACGTTTGTGTTCAAGTGGGTCTTCTTAGCCATCTTGATTATTATGCAAATCTGTTACTTCCTGGCACTCTATTCTGGCAGTGATGAACGCAGCCATATTTTACTGAGCTGAAATTAATTTGGTCAAAGTAGATTGTGCAAATCCAATGAAGTGGGGACTGGAATACATTATTCAAATATTCGTCCTTCTGAGCACAAACAAGCGAGATAATTATAAATTGACCCCAAATCATTTTATGCAGGACCATCTCAAGTATGTCTCACAATCACATGTGATTTCTCAGTCAGGCAGATGCTGACAGATGACCCTCTCTTTACATGTCATTCTCTCTTTTTCATTTATCTCATTCTCTCGTTCTTTTTCATTTTCTCTTATCTCACTCAGATGCTCTGCTCTATTGTTTATTGTTTCCATTCCTTTCATTTTCTTCATTTTTCTTATGCTCTATATCTTTCTCATCTGTTCTCTCTAATTTCTAAATGATGTCTCACTTATCTCAATCTCCTTTCTTGTTTATCTCATTCTTTCAGTCTTAACTGCTCTCTCATGTCTCATTCTGATTTATTGTCTTTCATTTTCTCTTATCTTGCACTTTTCTTCTCTCTGCTCTCTCTCTTGTTTATTTCAATCTCATTTCTTTTATTTAGCTATTGCTCATTTATCTATTTTTTATCTTTCTTCTTGCAGATAGGTAGATAGATAGATAGTCACTCTAGAGAACTCTATTGATGCAACGTTACAGTAGAACATTATGTCCACCCCTGGTTTGAAGGACATCACAGATGTCATGTGACAGGGTTTACTGCATGTGTGTGTGTATATATAACCATCATCATGGACAAATGGCATAATATGACTGATAATAATAATAATAAGGTACCGGGTGAAGCATGGTGGAGGCAGCATCTCAGAAACCACTAACACTGTGTGCTGTCTTAGAGCTGCTGTACTGAGAATGGACATCTGTACATTGAATCCCTCCAAACATAACAGCGGTGCCCCATAGGCAACAACTTCAGTGTGTGGTCCAGATCAATCAACATACCACAGTGGACTAGAGAAACACTTAATGAATGCATTCAGCTACTGTTATTTGCACTTAGTACTGACACATATGTGTAAGTGCACACAGACAGCTTGTCTCGTCCATGTAGTAAAGCACTGCCAATAGGACTCTCTGGAGCAGATAAACATGAACCTATTGGCACCATGCCTAATGCCAGGCGTGGGCTAAATGGGTAAAAAGCCTTGAGCTGTGGAGCAGTGGAACTGTGTTCTCTGCTTCATCCAGCACTTTTGGGATGAGTTGGTGGTGAATGTTCAACATCCTGATGCCCTTGTTAATGGATGCAATCAAATCCTCACAGCAATGCTCTAAAATCCAACATATTTCCTGAGCAGTAGAGACAGTTACTTAAAAAACAGGATAAACTCTTTAATACCCTTAATTTCAGAAGAAACAAAGAATGAACAGATGAACAGATGTCCCAATACTGCTGTCTGCATAGTGTAGCACTTGCTACAACAGGCTGGTAGAATGCCCACAGGACCTCATTCTCTTTAGGAAGTACAGAAGTGAGAGGTGTACAGATTGAACAGAAATGGGGCTAAAATAGTCCCCTGAGGGACCCCAACACTGTCTTGTTTGAGACACAGCCCTGCAGTCGCACATACTGAGGGCGTCCAGTTAAAATAGCCCACTGTCCACAGTATATGATGGCTTCAGCCGCATGTATCTTAGCATCCCTCTCCTTTCCTTTGTCTTATTTTCTCCCTCCTCGATTGCCTGCAGCACTTGAACTCCTGGACCTGAGCCTGTCCACAGCAGTGAATCCTTGTGTGTGTGTGCTTGGCAGTGGCCGTGCCTCTGTCGAAGCCCAGAGGCGGTCCCTCGGGGGTCTCTGTGTATACATATTGAGGACTGTGCCCTGTCTACCTGTGCTCTTAGCTTCCAGACATGGCCGTCTCTCTCTCTGGGGAATGACCTCTAAGCCCATGCTTGCCAGCTTTTTGCTTCTGTCAGAGAAGAAAAGTGCCAGCTGACGGATCACCCTGCTTTGATGCCAGCGGCTCGGCAGCCACGCAGTCGCAGCCAGAGCTACAGACATTAAAGCATTAGAGTGACTAGACTTCCTTTGAAGTAAGAGAAATTTACATTCTCCCTCATTCTTTGATGGGCATGTAAAGCACTCCTAGCATTACTCAAATGTATTTTAATCATGTCATCTTTGTCCATGAAGGGAAAGTTTGGAGGTTTTATCTCTTTTCCTTCAGAAAAGAGGAATCACACTTTCTGCGGTGTGCATACAGGTGCCAACTTGGGTTGAGCATTTTAAGTCTAGTGAATTTACTCACTATCATACACTTCTGTAGTTATATTTGGGTTTATTAAGTGACAGCTTCTCTTCACGCTGCCACTGAGTAGTGATGGTCCTGCTTTCAGATACCTACCAGCTGTGCACCTTCAGTCTGATGCAAAACATATTATGTAGAGTTTTCACTTTAATTATAGCTGCACAGTGATTTTCAATATTGAAATGCAACAGCCTAGCAACCACATTGCAACAGTCTGTAACCCCTTACCAACGACATAGCAACAGTCTGATATCCCAAAGCAACCATGTAGCAACAGCCTGATGATCTGTTAGCAAGCATGTAACAACAGCCTAGCAACCCTTTAGCAACCATGTACACAGTAAATCTGCCAGTGTTAAATCAACACTATTAGAGTTAAATTAACACTGAGAGTGTTACATTTTGACACCCTCAGTGTTAATTTAACTCTAAAAGTGTTGATTTAACACTAGCAGATTTACTGTGTAGCAACAGCCTAGTAACCACTTAGCAATGACATAGCAATCATGTAGCAATGACCTAGCAACCATGTAGTAATCACATAGTAACAGTCTAACATTAGCAACTACTTAGCAATCATGTAGGAACAGCCAAGTAACCACTTGAGACCATCTAGCAACCACACAGCAGCAAAATAGTAGTCTAGCAACCATTTAAAAACAACTTAACGACCACATAGCAACAGCCTAGGAACCACTCAGCAACCATGTAGCATCATCACAGCAACCACCTAGCACCTTACTGACTACATAACAACAGCCTAGTGACTTGAAGTGGGAAACACTTTAGCTGTGCAACCGTGTTTCCTTCAGCAGATGCACTTCCCTATCTTTTTATTATCTTACTTCATTGTCCATGTTGTAGTGATTTAACAGTTTTGCTGTGTGCACAACATTTCATTTGACAAAATGTTTTGGTTTTTATGTTATTCTGCTTTCATCCATAATTTTTGTAATGGTGTATCTCACCATTCATACAAATGAGCTGTATTGGCATAAGAGTAAACCAAAATGCACTGAAGCATTTTCTCTGACATTTACCAACGACTTGGACAACACAGACAAGATTAAACATATGTCAGGCTGAATCACCTCCTCCTTCTGCTTTTCTTGCAAAGCCCACACCATAAACAAACAAATAAATAAATAAATAAATAAATACAACTCCAGCTGACCTGTAATTACCTCCATAATCCTGCAGTGCCAGCATTTAATAACTATTCCTGCAGTTATGACACATCTTCACATGAAGTCATGTTAATGGAGTCCTACTGCGCTTCAAACATCTGTATAGTTTTAATCCTGATGGTAGGATCCTGATAAAGTTAATCATCATCAGAGACCTGGCTTATCAATAATATTCACTACAATGTCCACACAACAGGTATTATTATCAGATTGACTTGCCTTTAAAGTGGCCACATCAATAATCTTTCAGCAAGTTTTAGATTTGGAAACCAAAGAGACATGACATTTAGCTTCATTTTTTTATTTCTGACTAAAAACAAATAATGTTTGTAAAGGATATAAAGGATTATATGACCTTACATGACATTTTGATTTGAATGAAATATTTTCATATATTTATAGTCTATGTCACTAGCAGAGGAAAACATTACTGCACATTTTCAGTTAATGTATATTTATTGACAACATCTACGTGTAACTATGTCTGTTATTTCTACTTTTGTCTGTAAGAGTTCTGCTTATCCTGAGAGAGCCATATGGTGGAGTGTCAGGCAGTGGAAATAAAACATTTCACATTCTCAGATGTGTAAAATGGTCATAGCAATTATCTGTGAGGAGAAAAGTAATACAAAGGAAAAAGTGTGAAAAATGAATATCATTATTATCACAAGGTGTAATATAAAAATAATACAGTTATATGAACTCAGTCCAGAGCAATCTTTTATCTCAGACAATTAGATTGCAAATTACTCATTTCAGTTTCCTTATGAAAGATTTAGGATTCTGGAAATATACCCCAAAGATATGGCTCATATGTTTAACTCTCATTTAAATTATCCTTCCATATCGCAGACATTTAAAAATGCCAGATATGTATCATTCATAGAGACTGTGATCTGCTATTAAAGAAAGTATTAATGGTGCTGATAAATGAGGTACAATTTTCTCAGTCTACACAGAATCATTAATGTCTAATTTGCTGAAAGTTCTTTAATTATGTAACATAGATTTTCAACAAGCAACACACTTCAAGTTTAGCAGATTTTATACAGCAAAATTATGTCAAAAGGCAGGTCAGCTGTCACCCAGAGAAAAACACTGCATAGAGTTTTATCATTTATCTGAATATTTATTCAAACCATCTCTGTCTCGTCTTGTTAGATTTGCAAATTAGTGAGTTGTCACTGCTGATTTCATTTTAGCTGATAACATCTAATAAAGCTCCATTATTATTAAACTAAATGAGATGTTTTATCATTTTTACATGAAGAATCTGAATTGTGATAAAAGTTGAATATGTTTCAAATATATTATTTAGGGGAAATTTTATATATAGTGGTACTTGAAAGTTTGTGAACCCTTAAGAATTTTCTATATTTATGCATACATATGACCTAAAACATCATGAGTTTGTCCTTAAAATAGATAAAGAGAACCCAGTTAAACAAATGAGACAAAATATTATACTTGTCTGTTTATTTATTGAAGAAAATGATCCAATATGACATATTTGTGAGAGACAAAAGTATGTGAAACTTTGCTTTCAGTATCTGGTGTGACCCCCCTTTGCAGCAATAACTGTAACTAAACATTTCTGGTAACTGTTCTTTAAACATTCTTTGGTAAAACGACTTTGTGTTTAGGGTCGTTGTCTTGCTGTATGACCCACCTTCTCTTGAGATTCAGTTCATGGACAGATGTCCTGACATTTTCTTTAGACTGAGATTTCTTTTACAGTCCTGTAGACAGGTACTTGACTTAGAGTTCTCTTCCACCCAGTATGTCGTTCTGTT
>BRDA01050945.1:0-34144 GCA_036984385.1 Crenuchus spilurus
GGGCTTCCTCTGGGGTCTCTGATTTCCTCGCACAATAAAGAAATACATGCCAGTTGAACTGGGTACTCTACATTGTCCTTGTGTGTGTGTGTGTGTGCATGTGTGTGTATGTGTGTGTGTACACCCAGTGATGGATTGGCGCCCTGTCCTGGACTTGGATAAGATATCAACATACGTTCCAACAAGAGAAGATCAGACATTACACACACTAACAGTTCTTCAGTCAGACAGTTCATATAAAATAGTTCGATCAGGTGACACTTTTAGACCTGAACATGTTCTAGTACCTGTGAGACTGTGACCTGTTTACATGTATAACTAATGTCTGCTTATAAGAAAGAGGATAGTTTGATCAATTAGGCTTCTCATTATTTTTTTAGGTTATTAAACATGTTGAAGTCAGTGTGTAAACCTCTAACCACTAAACATAAATACCTGCAGGACACAGTCAGCGGATGTTTTATTCTCACACACAAAGCTTCAGGCTCATGTAGAAATGAGCTGATCTCTGATGTCTGGCACTGTTTTAATTCAACAGGTTATTGTCAGGACACACGGCTTCATGAACTCCATCAAATACCTGGAGATTTCAAATCAGAAACATTAGGTCGCTGTAGGATCTACCAACAGGAAATCCAGTGGTCCAAGGACAAAATGGTTAAAAGACCACCAAACCAAGCCCTCCAACAGACACATCAGTTCCCTGACTTAGTCTTTTGAAGACCTGTGGGCAAGGCTGGAGAGGAGAATTCACAAGACTTTGAAGGATCTGTAGATTGTGTAGAGGCCTGTTCACAGACCCCTTTTTATTTGTTCTCCATTGATCATTAATCTGGGATTAAGAGACTGTGTTGACCCAACGAGGGTGCACAAAATACTAAATACATGCATATCAATAATGCTATTGCCTGTGTGTAAATAAATAAATAAATAGAAACTCCTTTTACCTCACTGTAAAGACTTTAGATGTTAGTGTTATAATATTCATGTAGTTTGACTGTATTAACATCTCTCATTATTCTGTAATGACTATTATATTACAGTTACTGTCTAAATAAAAATGTTTCATTATTTTCAGAAAACTATTATCAGTCCGGAGAGTCTCAGGATTACAGGTCAGATGTATGTTTAAATGTGTTTAAAATAAAAGACTTAATTTGATGACGAAGCTTGATTCTGAGGGTTCATACAGCATCAACAGTATATTTATTATTTATTTATTGTCTGTTTATTATGGTGTGTTTATTGAGTTCATAATATACACAGACGTACAAGTTGCAGTGTATCAGCATCACATTTGCTGCGGACGTTCAGGTACTATGGGCTTCTGATAGCTGACCATGTTTATGTGTATGTATATGAAAACTCTTTGTCAGTGTCAACACTGGTTGTGGTCATCGTAGGTTACATTAAGTATCAGATGGTCTCAAAACATGCTGCTGAAACTGCAGCATCATCACTGTGAGACAATATTTACAGCTGGAGTCAGTGCTTGTACTGCATGTGTTCTGATGGACTCTCCATACAACCTGACGTTTGTACACTTCACTTTGTGAATGACACTACAGACCAAACAATTGAGGTTTTTATGATCCATTAAGAAATGTGGATCTTTCAGAGTCATGACAGCATATCTGTGAGAGAAAATATCATCTTATAATCTCAGTTTTATTTCTTTCTCCTCTGCTGTTCTCTTCTGTGCTCGTCATGCAGTCACAGTGATTCTACATTCAGTGTATTGCTCCTTCATGCTGCTCCTAATCCATAATTCAGCTGTACTAGATGGGGTCTCCCAGGCCTAGATCAAACGAGCTGATGAGCTCAGAGGGGCCAGGTGTGTAAGAGAACACTGTGTGTGTGTGTGTGTGTGTGTGTGTGTGTGTGTGTATACTTTCAAAGGAAGAACACCCATCATTTTCCCATGAAAAAAACCTCTAAAACTATTATCCGTTCTGTCTGCTAGTTCATACAACGTACTGCAAAACAAGATGCTTGCTTGTTGCAATTACACAACTGAATAATGGTTTCATGCTTCTGACAGTGTTGCACAAAGGGAACAACAATTCTGCCCCAATTCCATGTACGGTACAGGTGAGGATCATTATGCTGCACACTAAATAGTCTTTACCTTACAAAAGTGTTACATACTTGGATAATGAATTATATTATATATGCTTATACATTACACAACATATTCTCTTTCTAAAGCATAATACCTCATACTGCTCTAAGACTGGCAAACTCATTTAAGTAAGTTAACATCAAGAAAAAATTTGTGTGATCTTTCTATCACTGATCTCCCATCTCAGGTATGATCCTACTCATTATATATATATATATATATATACAGGGGTTAGACAATGAAACTGAAACAGCTGGTTTTAGACCAAGTTATTAGTAGGTGTAGGGCCTCCTTTTGCGGCCAATAGAGCGTCAATTCACCTTAAGAATGACATATACAAGTCCTGCACAGTGGTCAGAGGGATTTTAAGCCATTCTTCTTGCAGGACAGTGGTCAGGTCACTACGTGATGCTGGTGGAGGAAACCGTTTCCTGACTCGCTCCTCCAAAACACCCCAAAGTGGCTCAATAATATTTAGACACAAAGACTTGCTGTCTTGGTCACAGATGCGCCAACAAGACGTGCACCAACAATTTGTCCTCTTTTGAACTCTGGTATGTCACCATAATGTTGTGTGCATTGTATTATACTATATAACTGTGCTCTTACCTGCTAACTGAACCTTCACACTCTGCTCTTACTGGTGCAATGTGACATTAATGAAGATTGGCCACCAGACTGGTCCACCTAACATGACAGCTGTTACAGTTTCATTGTCTAACCCCTGTATATATATATGTGTGTGTGTGTGTGTTTCTGTATATATATATATATATATATATATATATATATATATATATATATAATCTCATTAGTAAACAGTTCATTATTGATTTTGAAATATATGAGGCAGTAAAAAAACATTAAAATAGTGTTATTTTGGTCTTGTTGTCACCATTTAACTTCTTACTGGCCATTTTTATTTCTTTTACATCTAAGAAAATAAGGATCAAGAAGTAAAAATGAGATACAAATTATCTCTCCTTCCTTCTGAAGCCACACCCACAATGTAATTCCTGTGATCTACCTGCTAAGAACTATATATCAAACTATATAGAAATATAGTATAGATGTATAGTATATGATGTATAGACATATACAGCATATAGAAAGCATCTGTGCTCATGATCATATGCACAGCTGGACTGATTTTAGCTGCCTGACTACTGTCTCTGCTCTGATATTAGTACTGTTTTTCATTTCATCCTGCCTTCTGAAGCCACACCCACAATGCAATTCCTGTGATCTACCTGCTAAGAATATTCACACACCTGTTTCCAGTAATCACCCATCAGTACACACCTGTCCATTCAGACTTTGTGTAGACCAACATCTACATTACTGAGTGAATGGACTCAGTGTTATCAGTATATACTAGTCTGACTTTGGAAGTTTGTGTTTATTTGTAGCTGCTCTCTGTTTATCTCCTTCAGCACTTACACCTTCACTGAACATTCTCCGACATCCTTGCCTCAGTGGATGTCTAAAATTAGCAGCATCCAGTGTAATCTTACAAACACATACCTCAAATTTATTGACACACAAAAATGACAGAAACACAAACAAGGCTAGATCTGACAATTACACAGTGTATACATGTCTGTCAGAGCAGCCTGGTTCCTCAGTGTTTCCCCATCAGTGATGCAGAATTATGCCATATGGGAGATGATGAATATCTTTTAGCCTAGAAACTGGCTTCTTGTGTGATTGTGACGTTCTTTGATCAGAGCAACTGTGTGCACAATACAATCAGTGATGAGCTTTACGTCTTTATAATAAGTAAAGGTTCTATGAAGAACAATGAAATTGATGTATAAATGTTACATTGAAGGTTCTTTAAAACTGTAACCCACTGTCACAGTGACTATAAAAGCCATTTTTGTCTAATTTTGGGTGTCATTTGGGTGTCTATATTTTTTATAATAATGATGGATTGAATATGTAGATCTACAAACCTGAGCACAGAAGTTCTTCATTTAGAGCAGCTAGTTAATCTGATTAAAACATGTTTATTGTGTTTAGACTGTAAGTGTTTAATGGTGTAGTTGATTGTTGAGCAGTGAGTTTAGTCTTAGCTCAATTGTCGTTGTGAGGAGGTCTGTACAGCTGTAGCCCCTCGCCCTCTTGTCACTAACTGAACACACACTCACAGTGAGGTGTCCTCATAATTATAAGAGTGTCATCAGGTAAATATTTATTTGTTTACAAGGATTTAACATGTAAAACAAGTCGATTTGTCTGACATTCACATCTGGTCCACTAGGATGCTGCAGAAATGGTTAAAAGGTTCCTCACACCATGAGTAATGAACTAAAACATGAATTAAAAGTGGTTCTTCTCTGGATTTGCTGTAAAAGGTCTATTCACAGTGATTAACTTATTATGGAAAACTTTAAAGACAATCAACTTTAGCATATTTGTTTAGAAATGTTGGGTCATTGTTTGGTACCGGCACAGTCAGATATAATTTCAGTCTTAGTTGAGGTAATAATAATGAAATACAGTGACATGAAGGCTCACAGCAGTTTGTAGTGTCTTTCTTTATGATCAGGACTTTATAGTCAGGCAGCATTTATGGGTAGTTTGTATTCCTGCATTAGACACACCATGTGCCCCACCATGTGTTTGGGAGCAAGCCAGGAATACATGAATACGACATACAGTACAAGTGGGAGAAGGTAAAGTCATATGATGCACAGCAGACGACCTGAGGAGAAAAACATTCACGCTGTAGGCATCACATCTACACTATTAGCCCCAGTGAAGTCAGTGCAGTAGCACCTTATAATACTGACCCAAATGTCATGAATAAAACATCTTGTCCAGGTGTTTCAGCCTTAATAGAAAAAACATTAGTCATAGGTTACTCATGGTCTATATGGCTGAATTGATTGATGTTAATTGCATCCCTGAAGACAGTACATTGTACATGTACCATAATGGTCTGTCTATAGCACACAGGGACTACAGCAGTGCTTAATGTTGGCTCCTCTGCAGCCTAAATTCTCAGACTGGTATTCAATTTACTGCACAGATGAGGATTTTAAAAAATCATACATTTTGCCAAGGCTAATTTCTTTAAGAATTACCCACTGCTTCAAAATTGTTTTAAATCCCTTAATATCTGAATGCTATAGAATGAGATTTCTAGGCACGCAAATGAATACAAAGCACCGCTGCCCCTACAATAGCTGAGCACTTAGATGAAGAAAAATCTTTATATTAAAGCACTCCTACATGGTAGTGTTTGGTGTGTGTGTGTGTGTGTGTGTGTGTGTGTGGAGTAAGGGGGATGTGTGAATGTGCTTTACTAGAAAGTCATGCATGGACATATTTGTGTGTGTGTGTGTGAGCAATAAGCAATAGTCATTATTTCAGTTATTTTGAAGCACTTTCCTCTGGGATGCAGCAATGCAGTGACATATAGAAATATAGTATATGATGTATAGACATATACAGCATATAGAAAGCATCTGTGCTCATGATCATATGCACAGCTGGACTGTTTTCAGCTGCCTGACTACTGTCTCTGCTCTGATATTAATACTGATTTTCATTTCTCTCTCTCTCTCTTGGTCATATGGAGGACAACACAAACTGTGATACCTAATCAATGCAGTTTAAATCAGGAGCATCGTCCCCTCTTAAAGGCACAGTATGTAATATTTCGGGTTATCTTTTAGCAGAATTTAAGATAATCACTAATAAAAATGATTAAAAACACATCTAATCATTATAAAGTAAGAAGTCGTTTGATTGTTTTATCTTAGAATAAGCTGTTTTTATCTATATTGGTCGCGGGTCGAACACCGACTGAGGCCGCCATGTTGCATCGCCATGTTTCTACAGTAGTTCAAAAAGGACAAACAAGGCTAGCAAAAACCGTTTGTGTTGTAATGACGAATTGGCCACTCAAATTCGATGGCGCTGTAGCTTTGTTTTACCGTTGGCTGACATAAAACAGGAGAAGAACAAGAAGAAGAAATCCACATATACCTCAACAAGAAGAAATACACAGAGGAGAAGCAAGAATAAAGGTTTTTTGGTTAATTTGTTAAGATGGCAGAACATTCTTATGCTTGTCAAGATTCTTATGCTCGCCTCAGAGCAGTGGCTGTTTACCAACACACAGTTTGTACACCAACCTTCACTGACATAGATTATTAAGCCGCCCCCTCTGGTTTTCTCGGACTGCTGGTTACGGTCCGCTCGGAAGAGCTGCTGGCTGGTGAGCTGGAAGGCCGAGTCCAGCATACTCTTGTTCAGCCATGTTTCTGTGAGACAAATCACCGCACAGTTCCTCATCTCCTCAGAAACGTTCATCCTCAGCCGCAGGAGGTTCAGCTTGTTGTCCAGAGAGTGGACGTTGGAGAGGAAAAGAGATGGAATTGGGGGACGATTAGCGTTAGCCTTTAGCCTGACTAGCACGTAGCCCCATTTACCCCTCTTCTGCCGCTGGTCTCGTCTTCTCCCCACCGGCCTGTGTTCCACTCAAGCGGGCCGGTGTCCGGAGAAGCCGTAGTCTGCCCAGCTCAGCCCAAACGTTATTATCCAAAGTTGCTGCTTCTGTGGCTAAACTGTCTCTTATCTGAATTCGGCTCGGCTGTAACTCGGCCACCTAGGGCGCGTGAATTCAGTATCAGAACCGACGTAAACAGACATAAAAACGACTAAAACTGGGTATGCTAGGAGCGTGAGAAGCCGCTGCGCAATAAATCAGTAGAATTAAAAGAAAAGATAACTGAATTTTAAAATAAGATAAATACATTTAAAAGAGAAATAAACTAACCTGATAGAGCCGTAACATAATGTAGTGTGAAGAGCTGAGTTGTACATTTTCTTTCTGGAGTTAAGTGTCTAGTCAGAGCTCTACTAATAATCTGTCAGCTGGTTCTGTTTAAAATATCTCTACTCTTTCATATCCAGCACCTCATTTTTATTAAGTATTAATAATATAAAACACTAGTGACTTACTGTAAACATAAGAAGGTGGCCACCTTTAGTCATTTAGTAGTTGAATTAATTTAATATTACACATGAATAATATGCTAAATATAACTGATAAACTATTTGTGTATATGTTTTAACTTGTTTCAATCATTTCTTCTGGCCTAACATTTCAGATCTGGACATTAATGGGTTAAATGCTGGCAAACATAACACATTGCTCACTCTTATTTTAACATCTCCTACAGGTGTATACAGGTGTATGTAGGAATCACGTAAACATGTTTTCCAGCACTGCCGTGGGATAATTAGCAGCTGTAGACTTGGTTTGTCTGAGAGACTCTTTAAAGATGAATGTGGACTCGCACTGCTAAGCTGTCGTCGCCGGTGTTCAAATTGCCTGTTTGCTTGAATTACCTCCATGAAGTGACGCTCGTGCTGCTGTTCATCTACCCCTGCAAAATGCCACATCTGTTTTTGATTATAGGTTCCTAGTTTGTCGTTTCATTGCAGGCCTGTAAAGGAAAAAAAAAACCAAAAAACAAAAAAAACAAAAAAAAAAACAAAAAAAAAAAAAACAAAAGAAAAGAAGAAGTAGAAGTAGACACGAGTAAAGAGGGGAGGGCTGCTGTCTTCAGTTATTGTCACATTTCATTCAGGTGCTGTCTCTGGTCTCAGACTCAGTCTGGAGGTATTGGAAGTGACATATAGGCACTAAAAATGGCCCAGTGATGCCTGCAGAGTCTAACGTCTGTTTAAGAAAGTGAGGGGCAGGATTCACAGGACGTGTCTCATTAAATGTTGCAGCAGGACTAGAACAGGCAGATCGGGAAGTCTGCAGGCTGTGATCTGTTCTCTGCTTGCTGTTCTTGATCCAAGCTTGCAGCCCAGCACACGGCATGTCTTCACCTGCAGATGCTTTCACAAGTCTCCAGTTCAGAAGTAAAGTACAGGAGAGGCTGTGTTTGTGAGGCTAGTGTGTATGTTTTGATGTACACAGACCAGACTTTGTAGTTACTCTGCATACATCATGCTTTTCTTCAGTGATCAGGACCAGCACTGGACCGCAGCAGAGCACATATTATTATTATTATTATTATTTATTATCATCATCAGTGGTTACAGGACACTGTTGGCTGGTTGTTGCACTTTTTTCATGCCAGTAGTGACACTGAGGTGTTTAAATAACATCAGCAGCTCTGCTGTGTGTGATTCACACTAACACACACTAACACACCACCACCACATCAGTGTCACTGTTCTGTGGTGGTTCTATGTGGATCCTGATCATTGAAGAACAGAATAAACACAGTATACAGATTATACAAAGTATCAGAATGACTAGTTATAATTATGACCCAATAATTAATTTACTTTAATCAAGTCTTACTTTCTGTTTCGCCTCTGGGTGGTTTTAATGAAGTGGCTGTAATGAAGGCCAATATGATATTTTGGTCTTTAGTAGCCATTATGAATGAATGAATGAATGTTATATTACTATTATTGTCACTTATATGGCGCCTTTCAAGATATCCAAGGACGCTTTACAAATTTCCAGTCAATTATGAAGATATATGGTCATTATGAAGGCTGTTTGCTTTATATCTTCTTAAATTGTGAAATAAAATGGCTGAGATGACTTTGCGTCATTGCTACAGGATAAGACTCATGTACATCATCATCATTAGCATTAAAAAAACCATAATTCTGATGAAAACGAGATAAAAACACATGAATAGGTATGAGAATGCTCTAAACTGTATTGGCACATATTGATTTTAAAAAGTTCAAGATGTTTTTTTAAGGATTTATTAAACTTTTAGCCACTACACAGTTAACTCAAACTAGTTATTCACAGACAAAACTGGTGTGAAGTACAGCAGGCTTAACTAAAGCCTTTATACTTTTCTGCCATGCTGTCAAGTTTTGTTAGAAAACTACTGAACCCCTGAGGGGGCCCTTTGCAAAAAAACTTCTCTCATTTACATGAAAGCTTCAGTATTATTTTCTCCCTGCAAAGGTCCCTTTAAGCCTCTAGTGCAGTACATGACTTTTGAAGTCTTAACAGATTATATAAAGACTGATTTTTGCAGATGTTTTATAGCAGCCCAACTTGAGCACTTAAATAAAAAGTTCTGCCACTTTCAGTGTCTGTTTAGCTTTTTTAATCCTTTATAGTTATAAATGTCACACTTATACAACACCTTTCTCAAACCCAGACACTTTACAATTAACACACACTTACAACTCAATCACACACACGGGCGAGAAGCGGCAGCCAATCAGCACACAGCATCTCAACCAGAAGCGACCGTCCACCTGGAGGAGCATCCAGCACTAGGAGGGGATCACCCAGGACAGAGTGCCATATCTGGGCATACACACATTCATTCACACACACCAGGGTCATTTTTAGAGTAGCCAATTCACCTGATCAACATGTTTATGGACATGTAGTTTCTTTATTGCCTCTAATTATTAATTATCTCAAGAAATCAATTCCATCCAGAGTCAGATTAATGACATTAACTATTTAATATATTTAATCAAGTGTCACAAAATATTGAACAAATTAGCAGAAAACATGTTTTAGATATTTATTATTTATTATAAGTTGTATTTATACACTTTTTATTATACAGTAATCCCATATAATGTGAGTATTGCAGCATCAAAATAATAAGTAAATTTTTTTATGTACACTTTAAATTTACAAATAAAATTTAAATTTACAAAAGTACCAAAACAAAAACTAGAATAAGCTGATAATTTTGTTCACTTTTAACTCATCTGTGTGTTGGTGTAACAGCACTGATGGTGTTTCATCATTTGATCCAGTTTATTCTTGTGGCTGCTGGTTTACATTCAGACAAGAAAATGTTGCATTTCTGACCTCTAGTGGATGTTTTTTAGCTTAACATACCTCTACCGATTGGTAGAGATGGCCCAATTACATTGTGTTAAGTTCAATAAGATATAGTGACTAAAACGTGCTCTACCAAATGGTTGAGCAGAATGTTAAAGCGTTAATCTGTAGACTCTTCAGACACACTCCTCCTCCCTGTTCAGTAAATAGACATCTGTGATTAAAGTACAGTCATGCCAATTGCACATGGCAACATTTGATTTGTTGACCTTACACTTTGCCGGATGTTAATCAGACCCAGAGCAGCAGTAGATGCCCCACTCATGACTCAAACTCTCTGAGCACTCACATATGGAGTAATTATGAAAGAAACATTACCAGACACATTTATTCCTGGAAATGTTTCACAGGCAATCATAGGTCCCCTGATGTCCATTACTCAGCTAATGCCAGTTGCTTATGCAGCCAGATATGCAGATCTTACCTTTTAGAGGTTGGAGTGTCTGTGGGTGGTTAAGCTGGACATTTAGTATTATTACATTTGCAGTATTTCTCTTAGCTTGTACGGCAGACATATAGTCCAGTCTTAGGTAAACTATAAAAATGACAGTTGTTGGAAGAGGCAGTGCAACATGGTGACATAAAATTGCTTCCCATGTCATTACTGACCTGTAATTATGGTTTTGAAATTAAAATAAGGACCTATGGTGGCAACTGCAGTTAGACATCACAGTAAGCAGTGTTCAGCCATCTCACTATTGGCTTGTCTCACACTTACAGCACTAGAAGCAGCAGAACTCCAGACAGGAGAGAATCACAGCGGTGGTGACTACAGGGGTCTCCTTTAAGGTGGTGAGAAAGACTTAAACTCAATACATCATTATCTTACAAACAGAGTCCACAGGGCAGAAGTACCCACAACATAAGCCACAACAGCAGTAAACTGCTACAGGTGTCTGCAGTGCATCATGGGAGTTATGACGTTGTGACTCGCTACTGAGCCTCCATGTGGTATTACTGTAGAGTGTCAAATTTAGAGCAGGAGGGGTCCTTAAAAATGTTTTTGTTTCAGTATTTCTTATAAAAATTATCTCTGTTTTACTCTATTCTTATAACTTTTACTGTGGTCTTACAGAAAAACTCATGATCATCATTATTAATAATAATAATAATGATATATATATATATATATATATATATATATATATATATGTGTGTGTGTATTAATTTATAGGTTTTTGCCAATTTTATCCCCTTCCCAATGTATTGGTAGCCAATTAGCCCATCCCCTCTGTTAGGCCTCTCCCCATCACTTTGCAATGTCTCTGACTCTAGGAGGGTGCAAGCAAGCACAAGCCTCCTCCGTGGCGTGTGATGCAGCCATCGCCTCTTTTTCGAACCACCGCTGATACACCATCACTGGAGAGCCTAACGCGCTCAGAGGAAGGCACACAGAATCCCCAGCTCCGATTGGACCAATCAGTAGATGCCTGAGCCAGCGGACATTGCAAGGTGAAAGTGATGGGGAGAGTGAGAGCACCATCTACCCACCCAGAGAGAGCACTGACAATTTTTGCTCTCTTGGGCTCCGGCTGTTGATGGCAAACAGCATGACTGGGATTCAAACTCACAATCCTCGGTTCACAGTGGTAGCGTCTTTGCCCGCTGAGCCACTTGGAATAATAATTTATTATATATTATTTATTTATTATTTTTAGGGCTCAGCTTGACTTGAGTGTAAAATAAAATCATAGATTCAAATAAAATAGAGGTACTTAATAAAGATAAACTTGTGTGTAGATTTGTAGTCTTCAGGTTTTCTTGGATGAGAGTGGAAGATGTGAGAGGACCTGAGATAGATGATGTGTAGAGGGGAGATACTGTGGAAAGCTGGAGTGTTATACCAGCCAGTGAAATGAGGTCGTATCCACATATTTAAGTTTGTTTTCTGTGGAAAATCAGAAATGTTTACATTTAGTATTAAAGCCCCACACAGAATATTTTGGTCGTTCTGTACTATTTATTTTCTGAGTGCCGAGTGCCATTCACTTCTGCTTACCATCTAATATACACACACTGAAACCCTTAAGAGGATGTTTCTACTTAAATGTCTATTTAAAATAAAACCTTGTTTTGCACTCGTTTACAGTCTGAGGCCTGAATATTTCCAGATAATTCAAAAGTTCAAAAGTAGGTCCAATTGACCTTGACAGCCACTTTCCCCATTAGGTACAAATGCATTTTCCATAACTCTCAGGCCAAATATGAAGCCTCAGAGAAAAGAGATGTTTACACGTGTGTTGATGGTCTGGGAACCACTCGTCTGAAATAGCTCAGTTTTGAAAGCCATTATAGCTTTTAGCTGAGCTATTGTGCTTTGGAAGCTAGTTGTGTTCAGTCATTACAAACCATTACAACAGAGCTATGGCAGCTTAACTGGTGTGTGTGTGTGTGTTTATGATATGAGGCTGTTTTTGTAATTTGGTTTGTGTGTATAGTCTCTTATTAAAGTCCCCTGCACTTACCCTTTTTACTTTACAGTGTCTTGATGTATTACAGGGTCTTTGACACTATTTGTAAGCCTTTGAGGTGTTTTTCTTTCTTATTTTTATCTTCTCAGAATGTAGAGATAAATAAATAAACCACCGTGAACAAGCTTCCTCCCACTTAAGGCACATTCACTAAAATATTTATCAATAAACACCAAAAATGCAGAGTCAAAGCAAGAATATAAAGTCTCAGACTTTCAGACAGACAGCAGACTGAGACGTGTCGTGTTTATTCTGCTTGTTCTTTTTTTTTGCAATCATATCATATTCATCATGTCTTATAAAACTTTCTCAGGTAGACTTGGAATAAAGCATTAATCAATGATACCACATTCATAAACATCTGGACAATGTTCACTTCTGATATCGGTGTGTGTTGTTAACATTACAAAACATCTGTATAAGAATCTTACCAGCAGAACCAGAACTGGACTGTTACTCAGTATAAAATCCTCTAAAGAGGACATTTCATTTGTAAATCAGCTCCTATAGTCTGAGAGACACACAATCCAAGCTGTCTGAAGTCCAGTGTACAGTTTCTGCAGTCTGCGATGGTTTGAGCTGCTGCTGTTGGTCCACTGTGTTTAGTCCAAAGTCAACACCTACCAGGAGATTTTAGAGCATTTCATGCTTCCATCTGCTGATAAGCTTTATGTAGATGCCCAGCAGCTGCCCACAGTGCCAATACTACTACTGACCACCATATTACTGTGATTGGCCACCTCATCATTGAAACAAATGTCACTTTAGGAGTCATTACACACATATAAAATAAGACATAAAAAAAATATCATTTTTACAATATTCTATTTTTACTGAAAGCTTTAAAATCTTATTATTATTATTATTATTATTATTATTATTATTATTAAAATCTCATCGGTTAAGTGGACTAGAGGTACAAAAACCTGACACCCTCCTTTGGGTGCGTCTGTGCCCCTCTTGTACCTTTGAGGCGAGTTTACGTCTGAGCTTGGGTTCTGGAGTCGCGACTCTCCGCTTGCACGATTGGTGATTCGGTGGCACGGTGGGAAATAATAATAATAATAATAATAATAATAATAATTATTATTATTATTATTATTATTATTATTATTATTATTATTATTATTATTATTATTAATAATAATAATAATAATAATAATAATAATAAAGGGTGGCACGGTGGCTTAGTGGTTAGCACGTTCGCCTCTCAGCGCTGAGGTCTTGGGTTCGAGTCTGCATTTGAGCGGAGTTTCCATGTTCTCCCCGTGTCTGCGTGGGTTTCCTCCCACAGTCCAAAAACATGGAGATCAGGTGAATTGGCTACTCTAAAATTACCCTGGTGTGTGTATGTATGTATGTATGTATGCCCAGATATGGTTGGCACTCTGTCCTGGGTGATCCCCCTAGTGCTCGATGCAGTCCTCCTGGTGGACAGTCACTTCCGGTTGAGAGTACGCTGTGCGCGATTGGCTGCCGCTTCTCACCGGTGTGTGTAAATGGAGTGTGTTGATTGTAAAGCGTCCTTAGGTGTCTAGAAAGGCGCTATATAAGTATAATATGTATGTATGTATGTATATTATTATTATTATTATTATTTTAGAAATCTTTATTCTAAAAAGTGTTTGCTATCCATGATGTGTGCACCATAAGAATCACAGACAGAGCTCATAACCTTAGCACTGAGAAAGACGAATGAAGACACAGATGACTGTTCTCTCTCTCTACCACACTGCCGTATGGCATCTACAGCACCTGCACATATGCTAACACCAGGTAGCCTTGGGGACAAAGAATCACTGAAAGTAATGCTGCAATTAATGGAAGCTCAAGAAGAAAACACGTTGGCTGCCTGCCATCCTCATGCGGCTCAGAGATGCAGGCTGGCCATGGGAGACGGCCTAACCCACTCTGTTCTCTTCTCTCCAGCTGAGCCTGTAGAGCCCTCGTCTAATACTCCCTCTCTCTCTCCTTAACCCTGAGTTAGAATGCCCATCATTGTCCTTTCTGAATACAGTCCAACTACTGCCCTATTCCTGCTTCATCCTCAAATGCATTCTTCCTGTACAATCACTAGTTGTCAAAAGTCTCTTTCGTGCATCTCTTTGTCAATGAGAGACTGAAGCATTTAGTTTAGTATCACAGAATAGCTCACACCTGAAATTGTTCTTTTCTGAATGCATTGATTTGTGATGATAAAAGGCAATGACAGTGATTTTCAGCATTTTGTGGGTGGTTCCACATCTGCAGTGTCTGTAATGTGAGTAGACAAAATAGCTCAATACTCGTCTCGTGTTACTGAGGACATGTGATGTTGGGTGAGTAGACTCAGAGAACACAGTCATACTAGTCAAACTGCTAAGGTCTAAAAACTGTGTGTGCCCACAGATGAAGCTGAACTACACACAGAGCTGAGACACACAGAGCTGAGACACACAGAGCTGAGACACACAGAGCTGAGACACACACAGCAGGCACGTTAAAGCATGTGATAAACTTTTATTCCTCTGATTCACTGCTTAGTTCTCTCTCTCTCTCTCTCTCTCGGAAGCTAGTACACTGTAAAAAAATAAATAAATAAAAGTCTCACCAACTAAAAAAATCTTAGTGACCAGTTGCACCTATTTTTTTTTTAAGTTGGTCTAATTTAAGTTCTGCAAGATGCATATTTCAAGTTCTGCTGACAATCCAAGAATTTACATCCAACTGAATCCAACTTACAGAAAATAAGTTGAGTCAATCAAATGTTATATATGAACCAAATACATCTAGTGACTCTAACAAAGTATTTTGTGTTGTGCCAGCTACATTTGTTTAGTTCAGTTAACTATTAATCAGTATCAAAACTATAACTTTTACGCTGTATCAAGTAAATGCAAAATATACAGAATTGAATGAATAAAAACTGAAAAATAAACACTTTTTAATAAATGCATTTTATTTGCACAAAAATGAGTGATGAAACATTATGAAACAGGCATATGAGAGCTGCTTTACAAATGTAACAAATTACAATGAAAAGATTTCATTATAGCAGAATTATCTCTTAAAAGGGCATTTTTGTGTCAAATTTATTGTGCCTAAATCAGGGTTTTAACTTCACAAAAATAAATAATAAAATACAAAAAAGTTTCAAAGTACATTGACAAGTATGAATATTTAAAGAAGGAGCTGGCAAATAAGGAGACAACAATAATTATATAACATAAATCCCTGCAGCATTTAAAAGAGAAAGACAGAAATGAACAGTAACTTAAATGATGCTGTCTGAAACAACTTTTTAAAGTGGAACAAAACTGATTTTCAGTCATCCTGACACTTTTTATTTTATTTTTGCTATGCACCTCACCACATATAATAAAAAAAGCACTCTTCTGTGCGTATAGTGATTACATTTGCACCAACTTGTTTTTTAAAGACTGCACTTTGGCAGTGCGCTCGTTTCCAAGATGGAGGAACACTTTTTGGATTACTTCAAATGTGTACCTTAAGTCTTTTGAATATTCAATGTTTAGTGCTACAAGAGACCAAAGAGAAGAATAAAAGCAGCAGTTTATTCAGGCAAGTTATCCATTACTACCTCCTCTTCAAGTACAACCGCAACACTGACCATACTTGTCAGTGATTGTGATGGCTCACTACTCTCCTTCACCACTTCAAGAATCCTCATTTTCATGTTCTTCGTGTGTTCCTGCAATGCTTCGGTATCCTGTGGAACACATTAAAAATAAAGCCCCATTTATGTTTCCGAATCTTGTTAATACAACCATTTTAAAAGTTTTCTGCATGAGTATAGTAAAGTGCCTTGTTATATCCTAATTGTCCAATATATATTACTTGGTATTTATAGCAATGAGAAAAAACAAATTACCAATATGGTCTTTGAAATGGAAGAACGTTCCCTCATGTACAAGGGAAGACCCCAGAGAACAGTAGGTCTTCGGTGTACTGTTAGGTTTGTGGTGTGTCCCAAAATAATACATTAAAAACAGAAAACAATGGAGAGTTGATTAATAGTGGCAGTTGAATATGATGACTAAAATGTGTTAGATAAAAAACTCCAGATTATGCAGAAAAATTCATTACTCTGTGCTGAAGAAATTGGAAAGAATCTCTACCTGCCTGCCAATGATGAAGTCTATAGTGTTTGAATAGAATGTCTTGCTGCTGGGTGGAGAATTTACAGTAACGGCACTGCATTGGATTTCCACCTTGGGAATGAAGACACAACAATGTTAACCACATTAACAGCTGTCAGTAAAACATCAAAGACTGAAATAATAAAGAATGCAATTAGCATATATAACACCTAAAGTAATTGTCTAGATTGCATATCTCATTATATAAAGTGGAGCTGGGCGATATGGCCAAAATTTTATCATGATAATTTTTCTATATTGATCAATCTCGATAATTTTCACAATATTAAAATTTCTAAAACTGTCATAGTTTTAAACATCTTTCTAAAAACATCAAACTAAATACATGTTTATGAAATGTTTATTGCCAGAACATAATATTGTAGGACTGAAAGGACGTTGAAAGGTTGGACGAGGAAGACGTTTGCTGTTGTCGCTTTATTGTTGAAATTTACAATGATTGCTGTCGGCTGCAGCCACTCCAAAATAACAGGCTAGAGAGCCAAGCTAAGGTACTAATGCTAGCTAGCACTCCGGCTGACACACACACAGCAAGCCCCCCTTCTTCTCCTCACACAAACAGACGAGCAAACAGCGACCTCGCACTCTCTCGCCTGGCCAATCACAGCTTGTCTTAAACACAACAGTGCATTTTGGCGGCGCTGGTGAGAAGGAACTACAATATTATACGTTAGAACTCACTGTCAAGCTACTTAGAAACGAAATGGAAACGAACGTTAATGCTTATTCTGTGAATGTGAATTCTAACACAAATTGTCAATAACATAACTCATATCAACTAAAATTTGAAAACAGCAAACACTTCAGAGCTTTACAAAATCCAAATTCGCCCCTTTCACAAATCCCAGAATGCACCGCGCAACCGGCAACATCCCATTCACCATTTTCTCTTGTTTGTCTATGCCAGCTACGCTACATACACTGTTTACAACTTTATTTGGTAAGTAAATACTTACGTGATATCTACTAGCTTTTGTAACTATATGCAGATAATATGTCTTTTGATATTAAACATCATATCTTGTTGTGTCAACTTGTATTTTCAATTTATGCAGTGGGTTTTTAGTGTAAACACATTGTTGCAAGCTATCCTGTTGCATACTATCAATACTAAGCTACACTATCATGCACAATACTTTGTGGTACACATTTTTTTAATGAAAATAGCTATCTTTAGGAAACCTATAGTATGATCTTTTCTGTTGCTGTTGTTTGTCTAGCCCAGTGATCCTCAGTATTTTTTCAAAAAGAGCCATATTGACAGTCAAAGTCAAGAAGAGAGCCACAATATCACCCCAAGTCACTCAAATAATGGAAAAAAAAAATAAACAACCCACCTATGGACTAAACCTTTGCACACTGAATATATTGCTCTAGCTAGCTTATAGAATCGCTGCTGCCATGTAGCCACTCTGCTGTTGCCAGGTCCAACAAAAATATCAGCCTAAAGTCAGTCTAAAACCCACCCTTTAGAAGCTTAAACTAGCCCAGAATATATGTCTGTCACACGTTTGAAAAAAATGGCAAAACAACTGTGTACGAGTGTACGACTTAGTATTTTGTTTATAAGGGATTTATGATTATTGCTATTTATCTTAAAGTCATTAATAATATGGTCACATGAGTGTTTTTTTAGTTCTTTTATAAGTGTTAAACCGTGAACCTGGCAACAGCAGAGTCTCGTGCAGCCTGCTGTTGGAAACGGTGCCTGTGTGATCCACAGGATCCCCCATTTGGAACCAACTTTAATCGAGGCAAAATGAAATACTTTGGCTGTGCTGGCGTACTTTCGTAACCGGTCACGAGAGCCACCAATAAAGCACGGCGAGTCGCATGTGGCTCGGGAGCCGCACAATGAGTATCCCTGGTCTAGCCGTTGCCGATTACTGCATTGTGGTACACAACATCTAGAACCCTGATTGGCTTGTTTCTACATATTTTAAACTCTCCTGCCAACACATTCACTGCTGCCATTATGTAAACAACTACATTGGATGTTGCCGGTCGCACATGGAATTGTCTGATTGTGAATAGGGCTTAAATCCACACGTTCAACAGAATATATATTAGGGATGAGTGGGTACACCACTATCTGTATCTGTATCTATTCAACCAATGATCTATATTACTGGATAGGACACACGTGACTTTTGAACGCGCCGGCAAGGAGCCTCCATGTTGTGTGGAAGCAGGGCAAGATCGGAAGGAAGCCAGCGTTTACAAACAATGAAAGGGCCGCAATTTTTTGTGTTTTATTGTTTCACTTATTGGAATTCTGTCAGCAGAGACCAGGGGATCACATTCCACAAGTATGTATTAATTTTAAAATTATTTCTTAGGTAAAAAGATCAGACAAAAGTTGAACAAATTAGTTCTCTTTCAAGGACAGTAAAGACATGCCCACATACATGTATTGATGCTGTATTATGTATAGATCAGTACCTACTACAGGGTTCCTGTGAATGCTTGCAAAGTCTTATAAAGTCTTGTATACAACCTTGGTCAAAAATAATGTCTATAATGTCTTATTCTGCAGATGTAAGTCTTGCTATTTCATGTATGGAATATTTCTCTTTAAGACATTAATTGGCTTGAATACAAGTAGTCAGGTATAACTTAAAGGTGTGAAAACATGTAGAATTGTATGAATATTAATAAATGAACTTAAACATTAAAAAACTGGTGCCTTTTATTTGGAACAATAACACTAGCAACAAAATACAGGATTTCCATGAAAATTTATTACAAGTATTTCAATACTGTAACATTAAATTAACTCAGATGATAGCATTGAATATTTCTACATTTACATTTTACATTTTATTTACGGAGGTCTCCGTGTTCTTTACTTTGGATTAAGACAGTCGACAGGTTGAAAAAATTGATAATTTGTGTAGAGCCATCGGTCATTAGCTAGTATCAGCTAGGCAAGAAAACATGGCTATATTTATGTCAATGGCCATGCGATAGCAGCATTACACAATTTAATTCTTTGTCTTCTTTGTAAATAACTTACATTTTGAAAATCCGATCATTATTAACGATTTTACAGCCATTAGAAGTCGTGCAAGCAGTAAAGCCTAGAGAAAATGTCAGCTACGACAGATGCGAGAGCCGATAGTAGCCAAACATGTCATCAACCATTTTAATACTTTGATTAATGTTAAAGAGCTTTTTATCCTCTTTGTAAAGAACTTTACATTTTGAAAATCGGGCAATTATTAGCGAAGTTAGAGCTTCGAGAAGGCAGCAGTGCTGGTCATGTGGCATTGTTTACAAGCTTCACTTCCACACAACATGGCGGCTCCATGACGTCGCGCCGGCCTCAATGCTAGCGAATAGGCAGTGTCATATCCAGTAATATAGATCATTGTGTTCAACCATCTAAATGATCTGTATCCGTATCTGTACTCGAAGTGGGCGTGGCCTAAACCAGAATTATGTCGTTTAACCGGTAGTGGGTGGGGCTTAAATCGGTACATTGTTTTAAGTCTGAAATTTATATGAATTGATCAGAAGTTGATATATGTATTGTTTATTTGAAAACTGTTTACAGATCAGCCTCAGAATTGTAATTCAAATTAATGTTTTTGATCACAAAAGTAAGAGAACTATTTACAGTTTATTTTTCTAAACTCAGAACATGAATATTTTTAAGTGCATGAATGAATACAACTCATGCAGTATGAAATTATGAACTACTAAGTATGCATGAACAAGAGTTGTCATAATCAACACAGCTTCCTTTTTTATTTATTTTTTTTATTTTATGATAAATTATCTTTCAATCTTAAAATTAAATATTTCAATTAATTATTTATTTTTACTACCTAACGTTCTTGACATTTTTTTCTACACAAAGTTGATTAAGGTGTGTGTGTGTGAGAGAGAGAGAGAGAGAGAGACAGACAGACAGACAGACAGACTGGGTCGGGCGCTGTGTGTGACTGGCCAGTCCCAGATCGTGAAGACAGTAAATTACCCAATGAGTGTTTTCCTTCAGCACAAGCACGAATATTGAGGAGTTTTACTTGTATCTTGCTCGTTACTCATCAACAATGCTTTATCCGTACCGGATACTCGTCTGAAACTATATTATATATATATATATATATATATATAAAACAATAATAAAGTATATATATATAAAAAAGAAAAAAAGTTGTATAAAAGTAATATAAGACTCGAGTTTGTGTGTTCTCGTGAATAACATGGCAGTTGTGACTACTCACCTTCGTCTCGTGCCTGCGACCAAATCACAGCCATGATTATTCAAGATAATACACTCCCTGTCGTCTTCTGTTTTAAAACATCTTCATAAAAACCCACCTTAAATTCACTCAGTGTACTTTGAAATCCTTTAGGCAAATGGTGAAATAGTGGGTCTTCGTCTCCGTCTTCGTTTCTTTCCAGAAAGCGCGCCCTCTCTACCACATGCACAGTACTTTCTCCATCTCCACTGTTGCTCACCCAGCGGGGATTTTTCCAGAGTTGACTAAAAATCATAATGTTCATTCACTGAACAAACAATTTTTACGTTAATGATAAAAATGCTGCAGCTGATAGCACAACCTGATTTCTGTTTTTGGGATAACTATTTCTATATCTCCTGTTGTGCCATTTTTTTTTTACTGTGTATGATGCCACCTGTCTGTGACTGGCTGCTTCTCACTGTTCCTGGGGGGGAGGGGGAGTGGATTTAGGGTGGGCAGTTAAATTGTTTATTATTTATTAAATTTTTATTATATATATACATGCCTGTGTTCAGGACTAAACTATGACATTCTGCTGTTTTTATGTTGACTACACATACTGGAGCTGTTCTCTTGGACAGAATGGAGCTCTGGAATGACACATGTAGGATCAGAGAATCTTTGTCGCGCTCACGTTTGTGATTAGGGAGAAAATCAGCTGAGGAATTATTCATTTAAATTGGAAAGCTTTATCCTTCTGTGATCTACAGGGAGATGGCTCATTGTCTCTTGCAGTGATGAGTCAATCAGTGCTTCCTGCGACAGTCAGTGCTTGACGACAGAAGCTAAAGGTGCATAAATTATGTAAGTATAAAAGAGCAGCAGTGAAGACTTTTCAGCAGCTGATGGAAGAGAAAAGAAAAACAGAAGTAAACTGCCTTAAATCTGTAGAATCCTCAAATCAACTTGATGTAGAGACAGCTGAAGGAGCACTCATGCATTACTGAAGTTCCTGACATGAATATCTAAAGGGAGGCAATTAGACTGGATTTTAGTGTTTGAATATTTTGAGTAAATTTATTTACAGGACAGTCACGTTTGAGGGAAAGTGACTATCATCCCATTAGCTTCAGCTGGTGCTGCTGATCAGTACTGTCACCAGTATTTCATTGCTTTAGTATTAAGTGCTGCTGAGTCTACTGTTCGTCGTTTGGCCGGTCGATCGGTCAGTCGTCGGTCAGTCGGTTGCTTGCTCGATCGGTCTTTTGGTCACTTGGTTGCTCCATCAGTCAGTCAATCTTGTTTGGTTGCTCAGTTGGTTCCTTTGACGGTTTCTTGCTCACTTGCTTGTTCAGTCAGTCACTTGGTTGCTCATTCGCTTGGTCGATCAATTGATGGCTAACAGCTTATTGAGATCTACTATAGAGATGTTGATATGAATGTCAGGACAGTAATGTTATGTTACAGGTGTACGGATTCTTCCTCATCAAGGTTGTACAATCAGCACAACAGAGCTCTGTTTGTGTAACATAAGAAAGGACATATACTGCAGCATTGGCTGCTTCCCCCTGAGGACTGGCCAAGCTGAAATGCTGGAGTCAGACTGGGGCGATAAGTGTCCAGAATAGGCCTCGTACATGTCGTAGCACTGAGCTAGCAGCTATCTTCTTCCCCCTCACCTGGGCTTTTTCTCCATGTTCCAGGGGAGTATATTACAGCAGATAAGAGCAGAACTGATATTCAGAGAAGCACAACTACCTCCACACGTAAGTACCTGCCACATTCTCGCCACCTCCCACAATGCACTATGCTGCTAGATTCCTCAGGCGGTGCTCCGTGCTTACCAGTGGAAGTGGAAAAAAAAGTTCATCCACATCCTAATCCAAGACTTAGAGCTTTACATTCCAAATTCTCTGCATCTAATAACTTTTAGGTTTTGGATAGAAACTGTTTTTTTTTTTTTTTTTTTTTTTTTTTTTTTTTTTCTGACCACATTCAACTTATTTTTTTAATATTTATTTATTTTCACATCAAGTCTTTGCTGGCTTGTCGTTATTTTGACAGTGGCAGCATTTGGAGCGTGACAAGTCAAATTTAAATAGCTGCAGGAAGGGAATGAAAAAAGCAGGGCAATTTCAATGTCTGCGCTGATGTAATCGAATGGTGTCAGAGACATAAACAAATGTGTTACAGTGGCAGTTTTTTTATATGATACTGTGTGTGTGTGTGTGTGTGTGCATGTGTGTAAGAGAGTTTTCATTCTAGCTCCAGGGTAATGCCTACGTAACTGTGCACAGGCAATTCCATTTCCAATCCGGAGAAAATCTATCTCTGATAGCTATAGCTAGTGCTAACAGATAGTGAGGACATCTGTATGCTGTATTACAGGTTCCCTGCAACAGTATCAGTGAGCTTTAACATTGATAATGACTCACTTACATGGAAGAGTGGCTCCCTGTGAGCACCTGCTGGGAGCAGTAGGAGCACTCTGAGAGCCATGCTGCTGCTCACTGTGGCCTAATAAATGACATGCATGGTTAAGACGACTGGGCAAGACCTGAGAGGCAGAGAGTCTTTTAATTATGCTGCTTACATGACCATTTATATTTGCACTGAACAGGAATTCAAGTACCACACAAGTACAGTACAGTAATAATGTGATTCAAATGTAATTTATTCTTACTCCAGTGGATTCACTTTTTTTTATTTTTCTCATTACATTTATTCATCGTCATCTTCATCCTCTTCTTTTTCTTCTTTAAAAAACAATAATGTAAAATATCTGCTGCAAAACATATTTTGTTATTTTTTATTTCATTTAAAAAAAACTGTGCTGGGATAATTATTAGAAAAAAGTAATCTGCTACAAAGTACTGATTACTTTACTAATCTCATAATTGAAATTGCTTCACTTATACAACATGATGTAAATATATATATATATATATAAAGTGCAATCAGGTCCGCTTGATTAAAATGAACAGATACTATTAACTAATCACCCAGAAACCACCTGAAATCAGCTGCAGCTCAAAGTAAACACACTTTTAATAAACTGAATTTTACAGAATTGTTCCTGAATTAAATTAAGGAATTCAACTTCTTATTCATAAGTGTCTTATTCAAATTTCCACCTTAAATAGTGCTGAGGTTACATTCAGACCCTTACCATTAAGGCAGAAAATCCAATTACAAATTCACAAGTAAGAAGCTAAATTATGGATTGTAATGAAAATAAAATGTTAAGTTTAAGTTTAATTGATGCTGAGAGTTTTCTTTAGTTCATAAGTTATGAAGTTATGAACTTTAGAAACAGTGATGGCAGCTGTTTTTCATTACACAAGCAAGTGACTTCTTTTATATTCTGAGTAATGGAGCTGCTTAGTAAATCCAGTTAGTGTTCAATTTCTCAAAATAAATCCGTCTTAACATCATTGTGACTTGGTCTTGTCTCAGGCTCGAGATAAGGAGGGCTTGAGATTTTATCCCCAGACCAGTCAAGTGCAAGTCTTTCTTCTGTTTCTGCAGTGGGCTGTGCTGTGTCTACCTGTAGCAGCATGTACAATATACACTTCAATAAACATTTCAATTGTGAGACAAGTGGCACAAAAAAAAGCAAAACAGAAACCTTCCACATTACCATGTGGCCTCTTATAAAACAAGATTCAGCTTCCTGCTGTTTATATTTCAGTGATGCACATTCTCAGTAAGACAGTGAGCTTAATGCAAAGACATACACTTTCTCCCATGAATAATTACATTACTTAAATAATACTAATAATTTAAGGTGTAGAATTAAAATATGTACAACCCATCCCTACACTCACATCATCAATAGATAGACAGATAGAATACTTACTGAATTTATTCCAGAGGGGAACTCATCTATCACAGCAGCACATGTACAGTGAGAACAGTACACAGAATAAAAAGAAGAATGACTAAAAATAGGATATAGAAAGTCATACGTGGTCATGTTGGTGAGACACCTAACATTTGCCACAATGACAGCTCCTGTATCAAAAACAACTACATACCAACATCTAATACCAATAACTACACATCTAAAATATAAACAGACATGCACATATAGTGAACGTAAAAGCAAACCTTTATAACATGACTTACAATGTGTACAATTCAACTGAAGAGCAAATTGAAATTGTTTAGAGACAAAAATATGATTGATAATTATGCACAGCCTCTTATGATTGGGGATGTGGCTGTAAACAGAAAGCATCATCTTTAAATCATCTTAAATATTAGTCAGTACACATGTGCCATCAACTGTAGGGACTCTGATTAACCCCAAAAACAATATAGCTACTCTAGTAGGATTTTCCTGATAGTTACTCAGTTGCATCTTACAGCATAAGCCACAAAGTGATTATAAAGCATCAAAGGGATCTGAAAGGTATCAGTCAGGAGAAGAGTAAGGCATTAGAAATACATTGGAATACAATGAACAAAGTAATCAAGACATGAATAAAATATGGCATAAGAACTGCACTTCCCACCAAAACGAATGAATAGACAAGAAGACAAAAATCTCCAGTGTTCTTCATATATCTGGGCAGTGGGGATGGGTGGCAAGACGGAAGCCAAAATCATGTGGGAAAATGTGTTCTGGTCTGATGAGAGCAAGATTGAAAATTTGTCATAATTCCAAAAGCTTACAATAGCACAAAAACAACACTAAAGCAACAGTGAAGCATGGTGGATGTTCTGGGTTTTGTCTTCAGCTGGATCTGAGGCTTTATTCAGTGTGGAGGGAATTAAGAGCCATTTTAATTTTCAATCAATTTAGGCCTCTGCAAGAAAGTCAAAGATGAAGAGGAATTTCACTTTTCACCATGACAATGACCCAAAGCAGACCTCCACTTTGATAAAAGAACAGCTTCACCAGAAGAAGATCAGAAGTTTTACAGTCCAGACCTGAATCCAATCAAAAATCTATGAGGTGACCTGAAGAGGGCTCTCACAATCTGACAGATCTGGAGCACTTTTACAAGGAACAGTGGGCAAAATCTGCCAAGATGTCAAGATGTGCCCTGTTGATAGACTCCTACCCAAAAAAAAAAAACTGAATGCTGTCATAAATATCAAAAGGATTTGCATATGTATGCATTTTCATCACTGTAAGGATTTATATATAAATATAATTTTCCACCTTAAAGATTTCAGTTTGTTGTATAAATGTAGTGACATTAAAGGTGGAAAAAGTCTGAAATGATTAATCTTGGTCTACTTTTTTTAAATCACCTGGCATTTAACAGGGGTGTGTATACTTTTTATATCCACTGGAGATCTGATTGGGCTAATGGCAGAAAAATAGGTCACTGTTCCTCATTCAGTATTCAGCCTTTTAAACTTACAATAAAAACACTTCAGTCAGCATGCAGCACTGGACTAGCATAAATGGACGAGTCTATATAATTATAGATAAGATAAAAAACTAATTTAAAGATGATCTAAAAAGTAACAATAATAAACAGAGCAACAAAAATATATATAAATACTTAATACAATTAATAATAAAATAAAACAAAATAAAAACTGATCTTCAGGAATAACTACAATTAAAAGAAATATATAGAGAAGTAGCTAAAATACAAGGATAACTAAAACAGAAATGAATAAAATCAATAAATGAAAAAAATTAAATAAGGATTAAAGTAAAACAGTGATGGACTGAGTTGGGGTGAAACTATGTTCCTGGTCTCGCTCTTAGTCCTGTTCTTGATAAGTTTACTGGAAAGTTTGTCTTGACTGTCAGCACAGGAACTAAAGTGCGTTTGACTCTGGTCTTCTCATTTATCCTAAAATAAAACTTCAAAGCTCATAAGTCTGAGATGTGACTGCAAATCAGTTTAAATGCTGTAATCAGCAGGACATTGTGGAATAAATAAAAAAGTACTAAAGACTAAAACTAAACTCCAGTACTTCACTTCATGTAAATGTACATAGTTACTGCCTATTGATTTAGTCATGTGCAGTTATAAATGCATGACCTCTATACTGAAAGCTCCTGTGCATGTAGGCTAGAGGCAGGTCTTTTATCACGTCTGTGCTTATACCTTTAGACTGCTCAGGTTCTTTTCCCAGCCTCACATGGGGGTGTATGTGCTGTCAGAAAGGCTATCCTCTGAGATCGCCCTCCCTTCACCCCCCAGGTTGCCCCTCGGGCCTGGTCCCAATTCACTCAGCAGTCCCCTGAGCAGCACAGGGGGTGGCCCCAAATGGCCTGGCCCAGCGGGCCCTGCGCTACCTGCTATATCATGAGGGGATGAGGACCAGTGCGTCTAACATTCCACTCGTCTAAGTAGGACACAGAGTTTGCAGAGTGGTATACTGAGCTAGTGACTCATGTAAATGTTGCACATTGGCTTTGATTGTGAAAAAGGATAGAAGCTTTCAGAAGATCACTGTAGGAGGGCAAGACTGGCCTTCTGCTACTCAAGCAAACATTTCCCCCAAAAAACATACTGCCTCACCTTCCAAATGTGGCTTTTGTTTGTTACTCTGTCAAAAGAAGAAGAAACGAAAGTTTCCTGTGCTGTGATTAATTGCCTCCATTGCCACGGCTCGTCCTTTTATCCGAGCTATTTCTGTCTCAATAAAACCATCCGGAGTTCATTCACATCCAAATGAGTTTCTCCTTCTGTCTCTTCCTCACAACTCTGGAGTTCAAACTGGGACTGTAGAGGGTTTCATGGGCAGATAGTCAAAGGTGTAGAAAGTTCTCATGGGCATTCTGTGAAGCTCTAAGCTAGGAGGTCAGTTCTACCCAATCAAGCACAATTATCTAGAGGGCTTGTTAATGACTCCCCATCTGTTGGGGTGACCCAAGATCCTGCTGGAGTGTGTTTGTATGTTTGGGACTGGATGTGCAGGTAAGGGCTGGTGTGAGGTGTGAAGAAAATTTAGAGCAGAAACAACCAAACTCACAGTCAGGAGAGTCTATTAAACAGAAAGAGGTGCTGATAAAAATGACCCAAATATGCAGGGAAAGGGCGTAATCATTGACAAATACCTGCACACACAGGAATCACCACTTTTACCTGGAGTGAAACACACATGCCCAAAGTGTTGGGCAGCTCTCTCCATGGTGCCCAGGGAGCAGTCGAGTCTTGCTCAAGTGCACTTCAGTCGTGTCCTGCCAGAGGACAAAAACTGGCAACCTTCTGGGCACATGACCGAGTCTCTAACCACCAGGTTGCCTCCAGAACTTGTGCAAATCAATTGCACCACCCAAGCGGTGTCTGTCTGTCGTAGTCAATAATAAGCACATCAGATGAGCTCAGAGTTAAACATTTGAGATATATTCTGACTTTTATAACTTTTACTTCAGACCAAACCATGTTCCAAAGTTACAGTGACATTTAAACAGAACAGGGTTTATTACAGTAAGAGCTTTCATTTATTGTATATTAATAAGACATAAAACTTTGCACAGGGAGACTCCACATTTACTCTGGATTCATCAAGTAATTTGATTTTCTTTCAATTCAAACCTGGGGCCTCAAAGTCTTCCAGAGTAAGTGAGGATCACAACTTTTTATTTAACTGGACTTTAAACTTTCTGACTGCGAGGCTTTGCTATTGTCCTTGATCATTACCCACAAGTCATTAGCACGTTACTGTGTGCCTGAGAAGATGAGGTGAGGCATTCTGAAGTTAAAGTACAGATCTAATGAGTCAGCAGATATTGCAGAAGTGCTGTGAGGGGGATTATGGGTTGGCGAGAGTGAGCTGCACTCTTTAAGACACTGGCCATTCTTGCCTGTGTTATCACTGTCATCTCAGTTTCCTTTTTGCCAGTGCAGGCAAACAGAAAACATACATATTGTACTCCAAAATAGAATCAATAATATACATGTGCAGCATCCATTTATTTATTTATTTATTTAGTGTAAAGTTGCAAGAACAAGCCAACTCTATATATAAAATAAATCAATAAAATGTGTCAATTCACAATTATAGACAAACACAGTCAACTAATCAACTCATCCAATAACACAATTTCCTCCTTTTAACTTACACATGGGGCAGAGTTAAGAGCTGTAGAGTGAAGATGTGTACCTGTATTAGATGTAGTTGTCTGTTGTGACATCACAGAAGACAGATTGCAGGTGGCAGCTTTAGTTTCACTTTGTTTGCTGTGAAGTAAAATTTGTATAAATGGACTGGGACCATCAGCAGTGTTTGCATAATACAATAAACTATTTAAAAATCTCAACTTTTGTTTACTAATAATATGAGCTGTTTATGTTATATTGTGCTAGAATTTGGATTATATATTTAAAAAAAAATTATTTTACATGAATATTACTTGTCCTTCGTCATGCAGGCAAACATACATTTCTTAGCACCACTAAGTCTGGATTTTTATGCACCTGATGTCTAATTTTTTTTCATTTTGTAAGTATTATCAGGAGGACTACTGCTGCAGTGAGGAGCAGAGGAAGACTCTGCAGCATATAGTTACTCTCTTCCATTGGTCACAGAGATTTGCAACAAGCAAACAATCTTACTCAGTACCACATACTGTCCAACATCACATGTCCTTCGTCCTGTAATGTATCTTAGGGTGCTTTCACACCTACATTGTTTTTTCCGGACTTTCTGACTTTTCAGTTTGGTCCGAACCAAATTAGCAGATGTGAAAGGGGCCCAAACCACAGTCCGGACCAAAGGAGCAAAATTTGGTCTGACCAAAAGAGGTGGTCTCGGTCCGGATCTACTGAACCATGGTCCAGTTTGTGTGCAGTGTGAAAACACTTTTCTAGAAGGTTTGGACTTTCAGACCAAATATAGGAAGTCGATGCAGCGTTAACAACATTCAACAACAAGAGAATAAGAAAAATAAGTGGAACAGCAGTAAAAATGAGCAGTGGTAGCACATGGAGTGAGGAGGAGACGACATGTTTCATATAATTTTGCTCAGATGTGAAAAGTCAGCTTTAAAAACTCTGAAACATGCAGCTTATTTTCTGAGAGGACATCAGAGCAACATAAACTAAACATAAACTGCAGCAGTGGTATATAAAAGTATATAAACGTGTCAGATACTCGTTCTTCTACAAACCAATCAGAGTGTAGGAAGACGTACACCATGTAAGTGATGAAGACAGCACGTGGGCGTGTCATAGTAAAAGTCATTGGTACGCTCATAAAAATGCAGTGTGAAAACAAGTCATCTTTATTTCTATAGCACATTTAAAAGACAACAACTGCCGACCAAAGTGCTGAACACTAGAGTGAGTAACATACCTAAAAAACAAAAAATGTAAAAGCCCATAAGAACATTAGCAATAAAACAAATGTAAAAAGATCCTGAATGACAGTCAGAGTAGACCAGGCCAAACAGACAACCACATAATCTGCTCAGGACTCAAAAGCCTGTGAGAAAAGGTAGGTTTTTAAGTCGGATTTAAAAATATCAACTGTGGCCAACAAACAAACCTAACCAGACCAAGTATAAAAAATTAATAAACACATGAACCTTGGTTCGGACCATGGTCTGGACTTTCAGGTGTGAAAGCACCCTTAGTCTAGTTAGACAAGCAGACTTTGTATTGTTTGTATTTATTGTATGTTTTCTTTGCACTGTTTCCTGTGATGCAGCTGTTCCTGCAGGAACATTCTTTCATTTAATTATGTACGGTACTGTATATATTGTATGACAATAAAAACCTCTTGAACTTGAAATGGATGCAAGTGCATTAGGTTCTTTTATTAGCAAAACTCGTGGCTATGACACAGACCGATCACGACAAACTCCTGGTGAGGACATTGGTGTCTGACAAAGGCTAAGAGACAAGACGGAAACAGACAACACAAGGCACAGGGGCTGAACATCAAGACTCAGGTGTTAACAGTGATAAAGGACATGCTAGGGGCAGGGCAACGGTGGTGACATAACAGACATAAACAAAGACATGTGGAATGCATAAACAGACAGAAGGCCATAACAGGATGTTCACAGATGTGTTCATGATCAAGTTTTGGTAATTAAAGTTCCAAAAACAACTGAACTGCACTTTTCAATGCTTCCAAATGGTCTTGTTGGAGTGCACAATGACCTAAACTTGCTGAATAGCTTTACACACAAAGACCATTGATTTCAGAAGGCAAAAAAGAAGTGATGTTCTCAAATTTGCAGAGTTTATCATCACATAAACTCTTTTATAGTTTTATGTTCCAAATTTAATAGCTATGACTCTTCTCTATGCTCTGATGGTAGAGTAATACAAATGATAGATTGGTCATTGTCCTTGGCACTTCACTTCCCTACAAAAGCCTTCTCTAATGTATTGAAACTATTTCAGTGAGCTGGATCACTCTTTCATAAGCAGGTATAAAAAACGTGTAGCAATGGCATAATAGGCCAGAGAAGATCTGGAGAAAGCTTATGTCTTGTTATCTTTCTCTGTGGCTGGCTCTCATTCCACTCAGCAGGCAAGCAGACAGGACAGAAGGTCAGAGTTACTCCCTCAGCCAAAAACTCCCAGGGTTTTTCCCTTCCCTCTCTTTTTTCCCTGTCAATCCTAGACCTCCTAATGAGACTGTGTTTCTCTGACTTACCATCTGCTCCTCTCTTTGCCTCTCTGGCTTGAAGAAATAAATACATGAATAAGCTAATAAGAAATAGTTTAGTGTGGTTTATTGATCTGATGTGAAACTGAATGCCAATATACCTTTACAGTCTACGTTCAAGTTGTGCTGCCACCACTTTACCTTAAAAAGCAGTAATTTACCAGAAGGATTAAAAACTTTATTTAATTTTTGACAAGAAGATAATTTGACAAGAAAATACAATTTCTTTATTGAATGCATAGATGAAACATGAATGTTTTGGCACTTAAGCCTCAACATAAAGCCAGTGTCAAATCTGCCTCAGCGTCGAGCCTTCCTCAGCGTCGAGCCTTCCTCAGCGTCGAGCCCTCCTCAGCGTCGAGCCCTCCTCAGCGTCGAGCCCTCCTCAGCGTCGAGCCTTCATCAGAGTCGAGCCCTCCTCAGAGTCGAGCCGTCATCAGAGCCGAGCCTTCCTCAGAGTCGAGCCTTCATCAGAGTCGAGCCTTCATCAGCATCAACCCTTTATCAGTCGAGCCTTCCTCAGCATCAAGCCTTCATCAGAGTCGAGCCTTCCTCAGCATCAAGCCTTCATCAGAGTCGATCCTTCCTCAGCATCGAGCCTTCATCAGAGTCGAGCCTTCCTCAGCATCGAGCCTTCCTCAGCATCGAGCCTTCCTCAGCGTCGAGCCTTCCTCAGCGTCGAGCCTTCATCAGAGTCGAGCCTTCATCAGAGTCGAGCCTTCATCAGAGTCGAGCCTTCCTCAGCAACAAGCCTTCATCAGAGTCGAGCCTTCCTCAGCATCAAGCCTTCATCAGAGTCGAGCCTTCATCAGCGTCGAGCCTTCCTCAGCGTCGAGCCTTCATCAGAGTCGAGCCTTCATCAGAGTCGAGCCTTCATCAGAGTCGAGCCTTTCTCAGCATCAAGCCAGTGTCAAAAATACCTCAGCATCAAGTCTTCCTCAGAGTCGAGCCTACATCAGAGTGAAACCTTCCTCAGAGTCAAGCCTTCACCAGAGTCAAGCCTTCCTCAGCATCAAGCCAGTGTGACATGTGATCCTTTCTTTAGTAAACATCGGTGTTATGTTTACTAAATGTAACAACATGAGACTTGAGTTTTTTCCTCAGGAGAAATATCCGAGCATCTCATTCTCATTGTTGTCCGAGTACTGAAATACTCAAAAGATCTTTTTTTTCCTCTGATGTGATCTCTTTCATGGGAAAAGAAAGATGTTATATATGTATGATCATAGATCATGTATCTTATGTATGAGGAACTTTGTGTGGTTATGTTTTATGTAGTGTTGCCCTGAATTGCTTTGTTGAAGGTCATTACATAGATAATGTCACTGCATCTTTAATATTTTAGCTGCTAATGGTGGGAGAAGATTTGATCAAAGGCTGAGAATGTTTGAGATCTCTCTACAGGACAAGCTACATGATTAGAATGTAGGAGATATGATACTCATTATTAATATGTTTAAGGAAAGGGTTGCCTCAGATTAGTTTCTTCACCTTCTGGCCTTTTGAAATGCAAAGTTGTAGAATTTAAATCTGTAGAAGCTGAAAAGAGAAGGTTGTCATTGGACATTAAAGAATAATTGTCATCTTTTAGAAAGGAATTGAACAATTAAACCCCATTTAAACCCTCAAATGAGCTGTGATCTTGGTTCTGTCTTTCATCACTGCTGCAAAAATGTGTCTGTATCTTTTAATATTTCATTGCGTACTGAATGTGACTGCTTACATCAGCTGAGGTTCAATACTCATCATTGTTTTCAAATGATATGCATAAAAACCTCAAATGAGTTTCTGTCTCTTTTTCTTTGTGAATTGATATTTGTAGACATTATCATTGGACTCGCACTGAATTCAGTATTACAAATATTTGACTCAAAAGAACTGCTGGATGCTTATATCCCTTCAAGTGAGATAAACATTTGGAGGTATTTCAGTCACATTTAGGTTGTGCTCATTTGATTTGCTAGAGGTTATCTGGATTCATCAATACCGTTTTCTTTTTCTCAGCATGCAGTCTGGAGAGAGTTAGACATGTAGTGTATCAGGAATGGAAAGCCTCAAGAACAGCTGATGACTCATTTCAAAGCTTCAAAGCTTAAATTAAGTTTTGATCAGTTCATCCACCCACCCACCAATTTATCTAACCACCCTTCAATTCATCCACCCATTCATCCATCTAATCATCCACCCTTTAATGGTACAACAAAAAAGATCTCAATTTCTGGAAGTATCATCACTCAAAATGATGTTTGTATAACGCTCACTTTTTATAATATATATTTTATAATATAGTGTGTATGTGAATATAAACATATATTATGTCAATCAAAAAGTGTGCAGGCAGGTGTGAATTAATTTCAATCTTATATTTGATTTTAATTACTACATTTATGTAATAAATAATTAATTAAAATTAATATTCTTATATTTCATGTTATATGTATTACACTCATTTTCATATAATACAGTGAGGAAAATAAGTATTTGAACACCCTGCAAATTTGCAAGTTCTCCCACTTAGAAATCATGGAGGGGTCTGAAATTTTCATCTTAGGTGCATGTCCCACTGTGAGAGACATTATCTAAAAGACAAAATCCGGAAATCACAATGTATGATTTTTTAATAATTTTTTGGTGTGTTACTGCTGCAAATAAGTATTTGAACATCTGCCAATCAGCAAACATTCTGGCCCTCAAAGACCTGTTAGTCCGCCTCTAAAAAGTCCACC